>CAUYON010056627.1:0-26052 GCA_963573935.1 Arctocebus calabarensis
TCTATAGGCTGACCTCAACCTTATCACATGCATATAAAAATGAATTTCCTAAATCATTGTGTATTAATCCTTTGATATGACACATTGATTGCATGTATGGCCTTAACGTACTACTCAGTTACTAAGATGTTTCCTAATAGAATGATAAATGAACAAAGTAATCTCTAACATACTTAAGTTTTCCTTTTAATCTCTTTTAAAAGAAATATAAAAGAAAAACTAGAAAATAGTAATACCCATAGGACAAAATTTTTCCTGTTAACAAGAAGAGCTTTGTGTCTCATTCAGGAATAATTCAATTTTTGTTCAGTGTTCACTTTGACAAAGATGATTTTCAATAAAATTTCTTTATAACCTGATACCATAAATACCAGGTTCTTTGAGACCTTAATTTAATATATATTTTGGGCCTAAATAATATTCTCCAAATGCTTAAATTAAGTTGGTATTAACCATGAGCATCTTGACATGTATGATAAATAATAAATAAGGCTCAGTTGACTTCATGTACTATACAATTTTGAGTTTTCCCCAACATTTTTTTAGAAGATTTAGTCACACTAACAGAATTAGTCGGCAGTTGAGTTCTGTGTTTTATTTAATACGTGAATGAAAATATTGAAGTGTTTGCATGAAAATATTGAGGTGTTACCACTATAAATGGTACTATTTTAAAATGTCTATTCCATTTCCTATTAAAGTATTATGCATGAAAAAAAAAAAAAAAAAAAGATTTTCAACCAATAATCAATAAATTTCCAGAACAAATTTCCTAATAAAATCAGGTTGATTATATTTATTTTACAAATAGAAAAGGGATTTCCAAATTTCCTTAAAATTTAGAATTTTTATGTCACTTTAAATAACATTTTAGTTTGATGTTTCTATGCTTGTGTTTTTTATGGATAAGACATACATATATTTTTTCCAAATCCCTAAGTGCAATTTAAATCATGGCTTGGCACCTGTGGCTCAATGGGCTAAGGCGCTAGCCACGTACACCTGAGCTGGCGGGTTCAAATCCAGCCCGGGCCCACCAAACAACAATGACGGCTGCAACTAAAAACTGTCCGGGCATTGTGGCGGGCGCCTGTGGTCCCAGCTACTTGGGAGGTGGGGGCAAGAAACTCGCTTGAGCCCAGGAATTGGAGGTTGATGTGAGCTGTGATGTCACAGCACTCTATCCAAGGTGACAGCTTGAGGCTCTGTCTCCAAAAAAACAAAAAATAAATCATTATATGGCATATGCGGAATGGAGTAGCCAAAGTTATTTTTAAAGTAACTTTATTTTTTAATCTTTATTTGAAACTTTATTCACACCTATCTAAATTATTTATTTATGGCTTCTAAGGATGGTCTTACAGGTTTTTATTTGAAAAGCTTTATTCAAATTAATTTAATATGTAGCTTTTGGCTCTGAAAAAGAAAACTTCCTCCCAAATACGACAAACTTAGGCCTCAAAGCCACCATTTTCATTCATATTTTTTTCAGAGACCTTGAAATTCTGGATAAGAGACTAGAACAAAGTACTCAGAGTACTTGATTATTTTGTTATCTTTTATTAAAAAATTAATGCTTTTACTGTGACTTGAACCTTAGCTATACGTAGTGGAGAAATGCATGAACTTTATCCCAACAAGACTAAGACATAAGGAGAACCATAAACAAGGAACCTTAAAGGTATACGCATTTTGTATACACAGCTCCAGGTTTGGTGTGCTGCATACTCTTTTTTTTTTTTTTTTTTTACAGTGTCTCACCCTGTCACCTTGGGTAGAGTGCTGTGGCGTCATAGCTCACAGTAACCTCCAGCTCTTAGGCATAGGCGATTCTCTTGCCTCAGCCTCCCAGTCCTATACCTAGGACTACAGGCGCCCGCCACAACGCCCAGTTATTTTTTGTTGTTGTAGTTTGGCCAGGGCCGGGTCTGAACCAACCACCCTCAGTACATGGGGCCGGCGCCCCACTCACTGTGCCACAGGTGCCTCCATGTGCTGCATACTCTTTAGAGACAGAAATGTGTGTAGACGTGCTTGTGTTTTTACAGGAGACAAAATGGGAGGAATAAGCAAAAAATCTTACTCCATTCTATTAATATTCAAAGGATGGCTTGGGCTCCCATAGGGCTTTATCTAGTTTTCACTGACTTTGTATCAAAATCTGAAATTCTTCTATTTCTATTGGGATAAAAGAACCTTACCCTTCAGTGAAGAAAACATCTATTTTTCATTAGGTTCCTCAGATTTAGTAAACTCTAGCTACCTATTAGAATGTAATGAGGCGGGAGGCACCTGTGGTTCAATGAGTACAGTGACGGCCCCATATACTGAGGGTGGCAGGTTCAAACCCGGCCCCGGGCCAAACTGCAACAAAAACATAGCTGGCCATTGTGGCAGGTGCCTGTGGTCCCAGCTACTAGGGAGGCTGAGACAAGAGAATCACCTAAGCGGAAGAGATGGAGGCTGCTGTGAGCTATGACACCGAGGGTGACAAAGTGAGACTCTGTCTCTACAAAATTAAAAATAAAATAAAAAATAAAATGTACTGAGGCACAATAAGCATCCTGGAGGACAGCATTCTGTTTCAGAGTTGTGGTTTTTCCAAAGTACTCACCAGGCTCCTTGATGGCTAGCTGATAAAGGTTAGATTTGATAGGATTCTTTTTATTTTTTTTAATTCCACTAGACGATAAAAGAATTGCTTAGAAACTCCATTTTTTTCTTTTTGCAGACAAAGGAAAATTTAAGACAGACAGAAATGCATCTACTAAAATGAAACTCCATTTTAATAACTTAAGTTTTGATAAATCCTTAAATGTATACAGAATTTAAAGGAAATAAAACATTGTCTCATGTAGACAAATTATAGTCACTTATGAAAAAAGAGAAAAGCCCTCTATGAAACATTCCAAAATCCAGGTTTTAAGCTGATTCAAAGTCCTAAATTCACCCATTTCTGCATGTTTATGCTGTTCATTTGTGAAAAAAGAAAGCAGATTTCTAGATGACACCTAGAATGTAACTGCCTCCCAACTTTAAAATCTGTGGGCTTTACTTCTTTTTTTTTTTTTTTTGAGACAGAGCTTCAAGCTGTCACCCTGGGTAGAGTGCCGTGGCATCACAACTCACAGCAACCTCCAATTCCTGGGCTCAAGCGAGTCTCCTGCCTCCACCTCCCAAGTAGCTGGGACTACAGGTGCCCACCACAACACCCGGCCATTTTTTGGTTGCAGCTGTCATTGTTGTTTGGCGGGCCTGGGCTGGATTCAAACCCACCAGTTCAGGTGTACGTGGCTGGAGCCTTAGCCCGTTGAGCCACAGGCGCCGAGCCTTTACTTCTTTTTACTTTTTTTTTTTTTTTTTGCAGTTTTTGGCTGGGGTGGGGTTTGAACCCCCCACCTCTGGCATGTGGGGCCGGCGCCCTACTCCTTTGAGCCACAGGTGCTGCCCTACTTTTTTTTTTTTTTTTTGAGTCTGCAAAGAACAAAAGTATGTTTCTCAACTAGTGTAGTCCTTTTAATCATCATTTCTAATTTTCAAATATCCTAAAATTAAAGAGTTTTCAGTTTTTTACATTTATTCAGTGATGGAAATCCTCTCTTTCTTCATGACTAGGCTCCAAAACAAACCAAAGATGATCACATGCCAGGACAGTAGTAAAGGCAGCTTGTAAATGGGACATAAATCAAAAAATTATTGCTAATTTTGAAACTAAGACTTTTTTTTTTTTTTTTTTTTTATATAAAGATTATAACTTTATAACCCTTTGTAGATTGCCGTGGCGTAACAATGATAAAAGCAACAACCAGCTCTTGGGCTCAAGCGATTCTCTTGCCTCAGCCTCCCGAGTAGCTGGGACTACAGGCGCCCGCCACAGCGCCCGGCTATTTTTTTGTTTTGCAGTTCGGCCGAGGCCGGGCTTGAATCCGCCACCTTCGGTATATGGGGCCAGCGCCCTACTCGCTGAGCCACAGGAGCCGCCCTGGGTTTTTTTTTTTTTAATTCTTTTTATCATCTTTCAATGAAAAGAAGGTCTTAATGTTAATGTGGCTAAATTTTCATCTTTTCTTTTGTAGACAATTTTTTTTTTTGAGACAGAATCTCACTATGTCCCCCTCAGTAGAGTGCCGTGATATCACAGCTCACAGCAACCCCAAACTCTTGGGCTTAAGTGATTCTCTTGCCTCAGTCTCCCAAGTAGCTGGGACTACTTGCACCTGCCACAACACCCGGCTATTTTGTTGTAGTTGCCATTGTTGTTTGGCAGGTCTGGTCTAGGTGGTGTATGTGGCTGGAGCCGTAGCTAGTGAGCTATAGGTGCTGAGCTTGTTTTTGTATTCTCTAAAAGAAACCATTTCCTGATGCAAGATCGTGAAGATATTCTCCTATATTATCTCCTGAAAGCTTTCTAGATTGTTAAGCCTGGCAGATTATTTCACTCAGTGGTAAACAGATTTTTTTTTTTTTTTGCCTTGTTTTATTTAGGGGGAAAAATAATTCTGAAGGATGAGACCAGCCATCACGGAATGAAGCAGAGTGGTACTTCCTAACCAAGGAAGCTCATCAGAATCATCTGGAAAGCTTTTCTCCAGCCTGCTCAAGCCCATCCCTTGGATTGTGACTCCCCAGGAAGGGGGCCCAGGCCACACAGTGGAAACTGCTCTCCAAGAGACTGTGGCGTGGACCACAGAGGGAAAGCACCAAACGGGAAACTAAGGCTATGCCACAGGTCTCTGTATTTCTAAAAGAAACTAAATATAAAAACCATCATTGTAGAAAAAAATGAGGAACCAATTAAGAATGCTTTCTGAATACTGTATTTGGACTCTATCAAGGAAATCATTATCTGTTCATGGGAAGTTTATCACTTACCATCTTTCAGCTCCTGAACATCCCTGGGCTGAACAAAATCTGGTTTGACATTCTCAAACCACCAGAAGAGCTCAGCAATAAAAACCATAACGTTTGGCTAAAAGAAAAAACAGAAACAAAATATAAACAAGAACATGATAAGCAGCTTATTCATACACAGTCTTAGAACAGTGTGTTTAATAATTTACTATTACCTTCAACACTAAGGGAGCATACAGCATGTCTTCCAAGGTAAGATAGAAACATTTATTAAGATACTCATTGGAGAATTCCCTCAGAAGCCGAATATTATACAAACTGTCAGCCATCGATGTTACCTCCTTTAAGCATATATCTAATAGATAAAAAGAAAATTACAATTTATTATTAAGATATATTGCTTCATAAAAGCATGTGTGTATGCATATGTATATATATAAAAAATTCGGAACCAAAAACATTTTAAATAAAGGCAGTAGTAATACTTAAAATAATGACATTAAGAAATTTGAAGATGATAGTAAATATTACAAGTTAACAAACACTAAGTATAAAAGAAAAATGCTCAAAGAAAAAACCTGAAAAAAGTCTATAAAACCTAATAGAAATCACTTAGATCACTTCCAAAATGAGTAACAATCCCATTTTAGTTTATACAAGAGCCTTGCAACATGTGGGCAGCAAATGTTTAACCAAATCTATTTCACCCATCAGAACCCCCCACAGGTGGTCAATCCCGTGTTTGCAAAGGGTTGGGGAAGGCAAAGCCATGAATCTGAATGAGGGCTTGTCCAGTTCCATTCAGTGACAATACAGGATCTTACTGACCACAAAAACCAAGTGGCTGCACAACTCAAGTCTCAAGAGGTGGGGGCAGGTGGCTATGGGCACCTGGGGCAGGACCAGCCTGCACTGACACCACTCTGCACGGCCCCCAGGTGCTCCTCAGGGGTAGGGGCTGCCTAGATGGGACAGCAGGATGCAGCTCAAGACTAAATTACTAATAGCAGCAACTTAAGCTTATTCTGCCTGTAAATACACACACATTAAAACACAGGAATCTGAGGGAAAAAACTTATTTTAAAATTTTATTTCTAAGAAAAACTTATTAAAAGCTTAGTAACAAATGGTGCTCATTTATATTGCTAAGAATTTTTTTTTTTGCAGTTTTTGGCAGGGGCTGGATTTGAACCCGCCACCTCTGGCCAATGGGGCCGGTGCCCCACTCCTTTGAGCCAAAGGTGCCGCCCCACTATTAAGAATTTTTAAAATTTTGATTATGAAATATTACCCACATATCAATCATATCTATTTCAGATCTTTTGTTTTAGAAATAAAAAGTAGCAAGCACTGCTGGAGCCCATCCCTATCCTTGTCCCCTCCAGCTGAGGCACCTCATTGAGCAGTCTCTATCAGCAGTGCTGCCTGGCTTTGCTAAATTTACAGCAATGATATCAAACTATGTAATGCATCACCTGTTTTTCCCCCCAAAACTCAATATTATGTTTCCAAGTTTGTCAGTCATTCTAAAGGCCATGTGGCATTTCACAATCTTTCACTAGGATAAAGCCACTGCAACAGCAGGCTCGTGTGTGCCCCTTACACGTGTGCGGGAGTGCCTGCTGCCTGAGTGTGCCAACACGCCTGCCCCTCCCTGGCGCACCTCACAACACTGTTCACCACTACCGGGCTCAGATACCACTGCGCACCTCCACCTTTGTAGTACATTTTAATTTTTGCCAATTCGATAGGTGTGAAATTCCTCTGTCTGAAATACCAGGTCCCTGATTACTGATGGAGTTTAACCCCTCCACATTTAGTGGCTATTAAGACAGCTTCTGTGGAAGCAAGCCTCTTCTTCTTTCACCTCTCAGTTGTCATTTTCTTACTGGTTGTTAGGAATTCTTTCTGTACTGTGTTTACAAAAGGATTGTATGACGATCCTTTATCAGTTTAAATCTGCTGCAAATATTTTTTCCTGGAAATAGTTTTTATCATTTAATTTTGTTTATAATGTCCTTTTGGTCACAGAAAAGTTATAGATTTTAATATGTTAAATAGAACAATCTTTTCTATTACATGTGCTTTTCTATAATTTAAGTAATCTATCTCTACATTGACATCATAAAAATATTTTCCTATATTCTCTTCCCAAAGTTTTTAGATCTTGCTGTTCAGTTTGCCTCTTTAATCCTGTCCCGTACAGGGAGAGGCCGCAGACAGAACCTGCCACCACGTCCCAACCACCCAGACTCCTTCTCTCCACCAGGCTGCAAGCTCACCTCACAGGACCAGGTCCCCACTAGCGTCTCTCTTCTTTCTATGTGTGGTTCCTCTGGTCTACATGACCATTCCCGAGCTGCAACCTCGGTGTTTTTTTAACAAAACTTAATACTTGTACAGCAAATACCTCACCTTTTTGTTCTTCAAAGTTAAAGTGGCTGAAAAGTGGGATACTAAGCAACAAAATAAACATTAAAAACAATAGATTATAACCCATTGAATAAAATAAGACTCCACGAAGCCATGCTGATATATAAATCAACCCAAAAAACAGAACGGGTGGGGGAGAGCTCTTCCCCACATCAGGATGCTCACTGAGGTTGCAACTATCCAGGGATGACAGCACCAGCAGGTGAGGGTCGTGTGAGCAATGTGGCATTTGCACTGCCCACAGCCTCTCCCCTCATGTTACTAATTCACTATAAAGCAAAAAACAGAAACCTTACAAGGACAAAAAAAAAGCACACACCACCTGATCCACATGAGCAAAGGTGGTTTCAACGACACTGGGATTTCCCAAAAGCACGTGCCCAAGAGACACACTCAGAACACATCCAGGGAAATGTGGGAAAGACTGTCAAGGGACATTCAACCAACTCACTAACCTAACTCTTCAAAAATGTCCAAGACCAGGAAGCGAGAAGGGACAAGTGCTACCCTGAGAGGCCACGGCCAGCTTCCCTGGTTGGCAGCAACACCTTCGCCCTCTTGTTATCCCTGACGGTGTGCAGGATGTGACAAGGCAGCAACCAGGAGGCCTGGGCAAAGGGCCAGAAGTGCCCGGAACCCTGTACACTTGAACCTGTACACTTGAACCCTGTACATTTCGTGTGGGATGAAATGTCACAATGTGTTAACCTTGCTCTTTTGGCCCTCGCTCATCCATACCAACTGTCCAATCACAAGTCAATTGCTGTGAAGGCAAAAGTATCTCTAGGACTGGCAACAATGTTACAAAACAATCTAGAGAAATCACAATTTTCATGATACTCATTCTTGGCATCTAAGAATATCATTTAAGTCTTCTTCCAAAAATTATGGAAAAGTTTGTTTCTTTCTTACATTTTAAAAACATATTTTACATCTTTCACCTCTCCCTTCCATCTTGTTGTCTTGTACCTATTCCCAGATGCGTCTCAGTCCCCGTATTACCAGGGCTCTCGGGCTCCTCTCCCTCACAAACGCATCTGCAGTGCACCAGGGTCACGCGTGCTGCTGGGTCAGTCAGGTCAGGATGCCACACGCTGGGAGTGGTTGCCACAAACGTTCCCTGTGCTTCCTCAGAGTGCTTTGGACACTGCGACTGATGAATTCCTGCTTTGCAGTACCGCGTGGGGGATTTTCCACATTTATATGGAACACTGGCCACAATTCTCTTCTTGTAGTCTCTCTGGGTGTCAGGGAATAATCTCCTCTTACAAAAAGCTAGCAGCACTCCATCTTCTCCTGCTCTCTGGGACAGTTTCTGGTGAAACAGCCCAGTAAAGGCCAGTCCATGTGGACATACACTGTGACTCTGAGGCCACTTATTAAGTAGCTCTGGGCCCACCTGCTCACATTCCCCATCTCTTCTGGGTTCACCAAAAAATTGTCCAATTCATCTAACATTTCAAACGTATACTACACATAAGTATCCTCCGTACTTTCCTTATTTTAGTAGCTATTAAATCTGTACTTATACCCTTAGTCTCTGCATTATTTTTGTCTTTTCCTGATCTTTCCAGAAGATAATCTACTTTATTAATCCTTTACTAAAAGTAGCTTTTAATTGTATATATTTTCTACAAGTTTTCCATTTATTTATTTATTTACTGAGACAAAGTCTTACTTTTGTCACCCTCAGTAGAGTGCCCAGGCGTCTTAGCTCATAGCAACCTCAAACTCTTGGGCTCAAGTGATCCTCTTGCCTCAGCCTCCCTAGTAGCTGGGACTATAGGCCCCTGCCACACAACCCAGCTATTTTTAGAGACAGGGTCTTGCTCTCTTGCTCAGGCTGGTCTTGAAGTCCTGAGCTCAAGTGATCCACCTGCCTTGGCCTTCCAGAGTGCTGGGATTACAGAAATGAGCCACCGTGCCCAGTCTATATTTTTATTTTATTAATTTTTTTTTTTTTTTGTAGAGAAGCGTCTCACTTTATCGCCCTAGGTAGAGTGCCCTGGCGTCACACTGCTCACAGCAACCTCCAACTTCTGGGCTTAGGCGATTCTCTTGCCTCAGCCTCCCGAGTAGCTGGGACTACAGGCGCCGGCTACAACGCCCAGCTGTTTTTCTGTTTTGCAGCTCAGCCGGGGCCAGGTCTGAACCCACCACCCTCGGTATATGGGGCCGGTGCCCTACTCGATGAGCCATAGGCGCTGCCCTTATTTTATTAATTTTTATATTGAATTTATAAAACACTTTTTATTTTTTATTTTAATAGGGTACATAGTCTTTTAAAAAGCCAAACAATGTTTTTGAAAATAGTTCTCCGCTCGTTCCACCCCACTATCGCCTTGGTAAGGACACTGGACCCCATCCCAGCCTGGCTGAGGGGCAGGCTATGTGGAGGACTGCCGCCCAGGTGCCCCAGTCATTCCCTGCAGTCCACACAGCAGGACATGGGCAAGTTCAGGGTCAGTGTCTGCATCTGTCCCAGCGCTGGACCCTGCAGCGTCTCTGTCTCTGCCCACACGGCTCTGTTCCTCCAAGATTCAGTGCTTGCCACAGTTTCCACAAACTTTGTTGCTTCCTAGCTTAGCTGTGGTGGCCCACCTGCCCCTTCCTGGCTTTTTTGTGCACACATGCTCCTGGGATCGCCCCCAGAAACGCCGGTGTATGAGCTTCCCACCACCTCCCTGTGATGTTCACCCGCCCTGGACGCAGTCGCTCTCCCCAGCCTGTCCAGCTCTCCTGCTTCCTAGACTGCTGCCCGCTACCATCGGCCTCCACAGTAAACCGCGCAGCATGCTCTGCTGGGCCTTCTTCAGCAGTCCTGCTACCCAGTGGGTCCTTATTACTCTGCCATGAGTGTCCTTGGGCACGTTCTGTACTTCCTCTTTGGCTACATTCTTCTCTCCTGTTTTTTCTGTTCTCGTCCTTCCTAGGCTGATCCTCTGATTTTTCTATTACTCTCCCTTATTTCCCATCGCTACTTTTCTGTTCCACTTTATGAGAGATTTCTTCAACTCTGCCATGTAGCACATTAGTGCCTTAGCACACTTCAGCAACCATGTATCTCCTCCCAGAGGTCCTCTGAGTTTAAGTACAATCACTCTGGGCACGGTTCAGAGGCTCTCCCCAGGGCCTGCTCCAGCTCCAGGCCCACTGCCTGTCTCTGATGCCCTCTCCTGCCCACCTGTACCATCGGACTCCCCTCATCCTCATTCAAGTCAGTGGCTTTCCTCAAATATCAGGGGCTCTCTGGCTGCCATTCGCCGTCAAGAGGAAGCAGCAGGACATGGGCTTTGCCGAGGTCATCAAATGCCTGCCGAGGAGCCTGCTCTGTGTGTGGAGCACATCAGCACCGTGGAGCCAAGCAGGGGACGGAGGCTTCCTAGAGAGGGTGAACCAGGAGGGCCATTCTCACCTTCCAGTATGAAGAACTTTACATGACAGCCCTGATTTCTTTAAGTCACCTCATCCCAGCCTGCCCTTCAGCCTGGGGTCTGCCTCAGGTTCCCCAGGGAGCATCTCCCATCTCCCGAGGGTGTGCAGGGTGCAGAAATGTACAGCTGGGCTCTTACTGCTCGTGAGGAACCCATCCCCCGCTCCCAGCATCCACCTAGCTTAGCTGCGGTGACCCACCTGCCCCTGGTGCTGCCCTGGGCCCATTTGAGTGGCCCTACTGCCCGGTGTGGCTTCCTTGCACTTGATTCCCACTTCTCCACTAGGAGACTTGTCGCTCCAGTCCTGATAGATCCTGCTTTTGTCCAAACTGGAATTTATAATTTAGTTCCTTCATCTTCTTCTGGGGTGACTTTTGACTACAGAAGTGGTCAAGAAACTCATTTTTCCTTCTGCAACTTTTCTGTTCTTTTTCTAATGCCTAGTTCATTAATATCAAACTTCTTTATTTCTTGCCCTGCACACTGAGGTGACATGCCTCCCTTTACATAGCACTGGGAGCTACATCCCAGAATGTTCTCAAGCCTGTCGTTCACTTATTCAATATCTACTCAACACCAATTTATGCCAGATCCTATTTCAGATGGTTGGGATAGACCAGTGAGTAACACAGATAAAATCCCAGCCCCAGTCAAGCCCACGTCAGCAAATCCCACCATAACTTCCTCTACAGTTCATGGAACAAAGAACCTCCTTTGGTTTCTAGGCATTAGAGATTTTAGAGGGGAAGTGTTAGTTAGGATTCTCCAGAAAGACAGAACCAGGGGGATATGGCTCAGCGCCAGTGGCTCAACGGGCTAAGGCACCAGCCATGTACACCTGAGCTGGCAAGTTCGAATCCAGCCCGGCCCGCCAAACAACGACGGCTGCAACCAAAAAATGGCCAGGCATTATGGCTGATACCTGTAGACCCAGCTACTTGGGAGGCGGAGGCAGGAGACTCGCTTGGGCCCAGGAATTGGAGGTTGCTGTGAGCTGTGATGCCACGGCACTCTACCCAGGGTGACCGCTTGAGGCTCTGTCTCAAAAAAAAAAAAAGAACCCAGGGTAGCGCCTATGGCTCATCAAGTAGGCTGCCGGCCCCATATACCGAAGGTGGTGGGTTCAAACCCAGCCTCGGCTGAACTGCAAAAACAGAAAAATAGCCGGGTGTCATGGCAGGCACCTATAGTTCCAGCTACTTGGGAGGCTGAGGCAAGAGAATCGCCTAAGCCCAGGAGTTGGAGGTTGCTGTGAGCTCTGTGACGCCACGGCATTCCACCAAGGGTGATAAAGTGAGACTCTGTCTCTACAAAAAAAAAAAAGAACCAGGGGGATATTTGAGAGGAAGTGAGCACGTCATCACACAGGCAGGGAAGTCCCCTGACCTGCCACCTGCAAGCCAAACAACTAGCCTGGCCCAAGTCTGAAGCCTCACAACCAGAAGAGATGCTGGCACAGCTCAACCCATCCAGTGCCCAAGTCTGGCACAAATGTCCCCCCATGGGTGTTAGCCTGGGGGCCTCTCTTGGCCCCATATCTACCTACTTCCAAAAGTGCTTGGCAAAACCTAAATTTGAACTCAGGTTCCCACCACCCTTGCCCAGACACCCAATGTCACACTGTTGACACTCTCGTTCACATCTCTCTCCTGACCATTAAGTTTGAGCACCCAAAAAGAGACATGTCATCAGAATGTCCCCGAATAACAAGTATGTGGTAGCTGTATAAATTGCTGGTAAACAGACTGAATTTTGCATTAATTTTCCCATCCCCAAACTAAGTTCTAGGTGTTTTTAATCAATTGAGGAAGGATTTAAAAAATTCCTACCCATTCTAAAACAGAAGTCATCAATACTTTAACAACCCACTACCCAAGTACTCTGGAAATAGATTCCTTCACAGATAACCCCCCAACAGTGAGGCCCAGGGCTGCTCTCTGTTCTGACGCTAATGTCTCAGGGCACACTGGTTTGCTGCTAGGCCATCAGGACTCTGCACTCACCATCCAGCTTCATCTGCTCGGGGCAGTAATAGTGGATCACAGCTAAGAGAGCGGCACCGTCACTGCCGTCCCTCATCAGGTCCTCCAGCAGCGGGAAGTGGGGTGACTGCCTGGCAGACAGGTGCTCTCGGCGGTAGCGGACCTGCAGTTGATGAAAGGGACACGGCTCTGTGTGGTGCCTCTTCAGAACCGTGTATGTCAGAGGCATCTGGCTGGGTCAAGAGCTGACATTAACATGACTGGACACATGGAGAACAAGTGGAATCGCCTGTGAGTTCCCAAAGTCTGGGTTATGGACTTTGCCTGGAACATGTATGTGAAGAACCAGGGAACTAGGCTTCAAGGCTACACTGGGTGACAGCAATTAGCTGCCAGACACACCCAAGGCCAGTTTACTCTAAACTGACGCTGGAAGTGGAGGCTGCCACATTTGCAGGCACATGGGAACAGACATAGCACGCACATCTACACTACCAAAAGCCGACACTCCATAAATAGTGAGAAACAAGTTAAATGGTGAGTATCCTCATGCTTGGAAAACCCAAGTTACTGTGACTTCTAAGTATCATCATTAGCCCATTTAAAAAAACAAAACAAAACAAACAGCATTAATATATACTTTGAGAAATTTCAGAAACCAAGGTAGACAAAATTTCTCATCACACAACCACCACACACTCTAATAAATGAAACAAAGAATCAGGAAACTAAACTCAGCGTGGTGAACTGTAAAACATAATTTTTCACAGGCTTCCAGCTTAAGCATTTATTCTTTTTTTTTGGGGGGGGGACAGAGTCTCACTTTGTTGCCCTCAGTAGAGTGCCATGGCGTTACAGCTCACAGCAACCTCAAACTCCTGGGCTCAAATGCTTCTCTTGCCACAGCCTCCCAAGTAGGTGTGACTATAAGCACAGAGACGGGGTCTTGCTCTGACTTAGGCTGGTCTAGAACCTCTGAGCACAGGCGATCCACCTGCCTCAGCCTCCTAGAGTGCTGGGATTACAGGCGTGAGCCACCGTGCCCGGTCTCCAGCCTCGGCATTTAAAGGGGCTGCATTTGTGCTCTGAGCCCCACCACACTTGGACGTGCTCCCACGGGCAAGGGTCCATTTACCAGAGCATGACACGCACGGCTGCCTGGGAAGGACACTGGCCCAGGCACTACTCCCAAACAGCCTGCCAGTCCCGCGCGTGTTCTGTGTTAACATCCACGATACAGACTGAAAAGTGGCTTTCCCACAGGCACACTTCTCCACAGTACGGAGATAGACCCTGTGAGCAGGAGGAGACAACCAGCAGTTGCAGCAGAAATGTCGGTTCCTAAGGTTCCTCAGGTGAGTACAACTGTTCCCAGAATCAGGATTTCAAGTTGCTGTGTCAGTAGGTACACAGTGCAGATCATCAATATTGATGTTTCACATGAAACATTTCCAACACATTCTTTTGAATTTAGCGATAAGGCTTACTTCGTGTCAGAAAAATCTGTCTCAACACACTTTAACTTGTTTCTCGGAGCCAACAGCGCACTCTACAACACACAACCCGCCTCCTACTGTACCACGCGTGCAAAGTCCACAGGTTCCAGCATGCAGTGCACCACGGCATGCGCCAGGCCAGGCTTCCAGAGACAGCAGGCACACGGTGATTGGCCACAGCCATGCAGTGAAGCAAATGGTTTCTTGATTAAAGATGGATGGTGTGGGTTTAAAATCAGGAAAAACATTCCCTGAACCACAAGGGTCTGGGTGGCTTGTACACTGCCTTACAAATCGATGCCTGACAATCTTCATCAGACCTTCCTAAACTTATCCTCTTGGCCTATGTACTGAACACCGTAGTAGGACAGTTATAAACTATCTAATAAAAGGAATTGTAAGGGTCACTGTTCTTGGTCACATTTTTCTGTTTTTATAAAACTCTCATCTGAAACTTTACTTCCCACAGGACAGCTGCATTCTGTGAACCCCTAAATCACGTCACTGTTTTAATATGTAGTTCTTTGTCCTTCAGGATTCAAGAAGTTAAAAGATCTATCAACATTCATTAAAAACTTTCCCTTTCTTTCTTACTGATATATATCAAAGAGAAGCACAACAGTCTGCCCTGAGGAAGCAGAATATGTCGCTACTCAAACTGTCAGCCACCAGCTCGTCTCCACTGTATCTCATTTACGACACAAGTCAAAGAAAAATCTGACCCAAATAATGAAAATAAAAGACACAGGCAATTAATGGAGTACATACAAAACCGTCTGCAAAAAGATCTGTGTTGCAAAAGTCCATATGAAAAGACCCCAGGGAGACCAAGCATTTTCTACAGGGACAGGCCTAGCCAGACGGTGCCTAGCCAGAACTGTAAAATCGAATCACTGTTTCTCAACTTTCTTTTTATTTCTATGTGAAAACCCACCTTAAACTCCAGAAATCCTGTGGTGACCTAGCTCACCTGCTCCATGCAGCACCCAAGACAAACATGGGACTCCCAATACCACGAGGGCCCCGCTCTGCAGCCTGCAGGCTGCTCTTGGCAGGCACCACCTCCCTGAGTGGACAATCTGGTTCACAGCAACTAACAGATGTTAAACCCCACGGTTGGGCAAGGTAACATCAGGAAGACCAAAACAATTAGACACTTACATTCCCTCTGGTATCTACTAGAAAAGAGATGGTGCCCAGCCAATTATGTATACGTTGGTCACTTAAAGAAGTTACTAAGAAACTAGGCAAAACGTAACTGAAAATTCCCAAGTGCTATATTACACAACCTATTCAGCTCAAAATCAGTCCAAAAGCTCCTAGTACATGAAGTGTGATAACAATGCCAAGGTGGACATTTAAACAAATGAAAGGAGAAACAGTCTTGGGTGTGAGCAGTTTTTAATGGAAGCAAGTGATTGCGACAGGATGGCTCTGCAGACGGCAGCTGGTGGCCCCAGGTTCACTTACAGGCACTAACTTCCAATACCACTTGGAGGGAGACTGCATGTGCAGGAGGCGAGAGAAGGAAGGCAGGAGAGGAGCATCAGCAGAGCAAGTCCACGTGTGCGTAGCCAGCACACACTTTACACGGCATTCACGCAACAGAGGCAGAACAGCCTCTGATAAGCTAAGTCTTTCAAGTGCACACGTCCAGGGGCACGTCGTATTACCAGATGATTAAAGTGAAAGACTACAAGTCATTTCCACAACATTATCCTTCATAGTAGCAAAGAATACTTCAGAGACCCAGTTTGAGTTGGCAGGAAGTCTGCCCTGGCTCAGGAAGGGGACAAGTTTAAACATGTTCCTCCGAGGATGAGGAGGAAATGCAAATCTTAAGACCTAGGGGGAGGGATGCACCACCCACCTGGCTAATAAAAGCATGACCCCTGCCTGGTGCCCAAGGAAGGCAAGGCGAGGACAGGGAGAAGGCACACTCCTCTCCCACAGTGGCCCTTACAGTGGCCGCATCATACGTGCACTTAACTGAGTGGGTCAGTGACACGTGCTTGGCAAAAGAGAAAATACTACCAGAGGAAAGACCAATGACCGATGAGATGCCAGCACCGACCCCCTGTGTCACAGCACAGGGCTCACAGGTGCACAGCCAGCACACAGCACCTCACGGCAACTTCAGAAGTGTTCAAGGGTACCTTTAAGTGATGGGCAACTTTCCAGGCTAACTCCCAGGCAAATCCTGAGGTCCCTTACTTTTGAGCTTCGGAATTCTTCCCAACATACTTTTTCCTCTGCGACAATTCAACAAAGAACACCCCTTTCCAGGGAGGGCTAAGGGACAGACTGCCCGTGACTGCTGCTCAGTGAGACATAGAGAACCAGCCCACCAAGCAAATCCAAAAGGCTGCTTCTCTGGTGAGTGAGGATAAATATACAAGTAGTAGCAATAACTAATTCTTTAAACCAGGATCAATGTTAACTTAGTGCATTCCAGAAAACTTTGCTCTTTACCTTTTGATGAGCTGGACTTTCCAGTAACTGCTGTTTTAATTTAACTTCTTTCTCTGTTATCTCTCTCATTTTAAGATTCACCTAAAAATAGAAGAAAAACACGTTAATAAGGCAACTGCTTCATAATACAGAAAGGTGTTTCTGATAATTTTTTTTTCTTTTTGAGACAGAGCCTCAAGCCGTCGCCCTGGATAGAGTGCTGAGGCATCACAGCTCACAGCAACCTCCAATTCCTGGGCTCAAGGGAGTCTCCTGCCTCCGTCTCCCAAGTAGCTGGGACTACAGGCACCCACCACAACGCCCGGCTATTTTTGTTTGGGTTGCAGCCGTCATTGTTGGTTGACGGGCCCAGGCTGGATTCAAACCCGCCAGCTCAGGTTTACATGGCTGGCGCCTTAGCCCGCTGAGCCACAGGCGCCGAGCCTGTTTCTGATAATATTAGTGGTGATATTAATGAATGTAATCACAGATATTCCATCACAAAATGTGCCGTTTGGAAGATCTACCTAACTCGGTGAAACAATTTTCCAAATAACCAATGCATGTTACAAAACTGTGGGTGGGGTCACGTGCAGTGTCTCTTGTCTGTAATCCCAGTACTCTGGAGTGGCCAAGGCAGGTGGATTGCTTTGAGCTCAGGAGTTTGAGACCAGCTTAAACAAGAGCAAGACCCCATCCCTACTAAAAATAGAAAAATGACCCAGGCCTGGTGGTAGTCCCAACTACTCAGGAGGCTAAGGCAGGAGGACCATTGCAGTCTACTACAAGTTTGAGGTTACTGTGAGCTGTGATGATGCCACTGCACACCAGCCTGGGCAATAGAGTAAGGGTCTATAGCACCCCTCAAAAAGACTTCCTGAGACCAAAATGTTTTAAACTCTTGATATGAGGCAAAGGAATGGAGAACAACAAAAGTGGAAAATATGTGGGTGTATATATTAGTGATTTTGTTCTCGATTTTTAACTACTCTAAAAGATAAAAGCCATAGGAAAATGAGTAACAGTGACAGGAAAGTCAGCAGGGGGAAGACATTTCTTCTATTATTGGTGAAATAGCATCATTTTACTCGCAGGCAGCTTGCAATACCTAAAGATGCAGTTTGTAATACTAGGGTAATCCCTAGAAATACTGGAGATAAACTGGAATAAGAAAAAATAATCTAAAATTAGCCAGAAAAGAGAGAAACAGAGCAGGGAAAGTATCTAGTCTCAGCTCCCTGGGAGACTGGGGTGGGAAGTCCTGCCTGATCCCAGTCTGTGGGATACAGTGAGATCCTCTTAAAGAAGGGCCCCTAGGGGTAGGGAAGAAAAGAAAGGAAAGAGGAAAAGAGAAGAGATAAAAATCAAACGAGATGGTAAAACCCGGCCATAGGGATAATCATGTTAAATTTAATTGATCTAAACACTCCAACAATAAGGCAGAGATTGGTATATGGAAATTCATTTCCAATAGAAAGACACCAAGAGACTAACAGCAAAAGGAAAGTTGCACCAAGTAACCACTACTCTTAAGAAAGTGGGAACAGCTATACTAATATTAAATGAAATAAAGTTTTGGGACAGGATTATCACCAGCAATAAAGAGACAAAAAAAAAATGACGAGAAAAGTTAATTCATCAAGAGATAATAAAAATCCTAAGTGTGTGAATAACAAGACTTTGAAAATATAAAAAGCAAACTAACAAAATTAAAAGGTGAAATAGACAAAATCACATCTAAAAATTTCCACTTTCCTCTCAGAGTGACTGAGACAAAAGACAGAACAAATATTCCAGTAATAGTACAGAAGATGCCAACACCACCAGTGATGGGTTTGAAATGGCACGTGAAACACTGCCCCGTCACTGCAGAATATCTCCTTTCCAAGGGCACCTGAGACAGCCTGCAAGACAGGACATGTGGTGGACCATAAAGTGTATGGCTGAAATCGCACAGAACTGTATATTCTCTGACAATAACGTTAAGTCAGAAATCAAAACACAGAAAGCTATCCAGAGCCTTCTTCCAAATACTTGGAGATTAAACATCAAACTTCCAGATAATGCACTGATAAAACAAGGGTCCATGAGGGAGAGTCAGGTGCGGAGGCTCACTCCTGTAATCCTAGCACTCTGGGAGGCAGAGAGGGTGGATCCCTTGAGCTCAGGAGTTGGAGACCAGCTTGAGCAAGAGCAGGACCCCATGTCTTCTAGAAATTGATAAACCAGCCGGTTGTTGCCGAGGATGCCTGTAGTCCCAGCTCCTTGGGGGGATGAAGTAGGAGGAACAGGTGAGCTCAGGAGTTTGAGATTGCTGTGAGCTGTGCTTAGGCTGCTGCACTGTTGCCCTAACAACAGAGTAAGACTCTGTCTCAAAAAAAAAAAAAAAAAAAAAATTCACAGGTGAAACTGAAAATATTAAATATCTTAAAGATGGCTCAGTGCCTGAAGCACAGCAGCTATGGCACCAGCCACATACACCAGGGCTGGCATGTTTGAACCCGGCCTACATCTGCCAAACAACAATGACAACTACATCAAAAACAAAATAGCAGGGCATTGTGGTGGGCGCCTGTAGTCCCAGCTACTTGAGAGGATGAGGCAAGAGAATTGCTTAAGCCCAAGAGTTTGAGGTTGCTGTGAGCTGTGATGCCATGGCACTCTACCAAGGGTGACATAGTGAGACTCCGTCTCAAAAATAAATAAATATTTTAAAGGGATTGATGAAAAAGCTATCTATAAAAATGTATATGCAGCACAGCTAAAGCACTGCCTAAAAAGAAATCAAAACACTTGTGTTAGCAATGAAGAAAGTCTTACATGAACTGACCTTCTACCCTAACTAGAAAAGGAGAGCAAACTAAATCCACAATAAATAGAAAACAATAATAAAGGTGAAAGGAGAAATTATATATTAAACAATACAGAAAATTAATAAAAACTAAAGATTTTCAGATGACTAATAAAGTAATCAGGCCAATCAAGAGAAGGGGGAAAAAAAAAGAAATTACCAATATCAGGACACAAAGGGGGAACTTACACTACAGATCACAGATACATTAAAAGGATAATAAAGAAATATGGGACATCGCCTGTGGCTCAAAGAAGTAGGGCGCTGGCCCCATATGCTAGAAGTGGTAGGTTCAAACCCAGCCCTGGTCAAAAACTGCAAAAAAAAAAAAAAGAAATACAAACTTTATGCCAATGAACTCAACAACTAAATAAAATTGACATATCCCTTAAAAGACACATATGACCAGAACTGACACAATATCTAAAAGAAGATCCAAACCCATGTACATTAAAGGAATTTAAATTCACAATTAAGGCTGGGCGCCTGTAGCTCAGTGGTTAGGGCACCGGCCACATGCTCTGGGGCTGGTGGGTTCGAACCCTGCCCGGGCCTGGTAAACAAACAAACATAGTTGCACATGAAAAATAGTTTTTTATATGGAGGCTGAGGCAAGAGAATCGCTTAAGCCCAAGAGTTTGAGGTTGCTATGAGCTGTGATGCCACAGCACTCTACCAAGGGTGATAAAATAAGACTGTATCTTAATTAAAAAAAAAAAAAAAAAAAGACCAGCCTGAGCAAAAACGAGGTTCCATCTCTACTAAAAATAGAAAAACTGAGGAGATCGTTTGAGCCCAAGAGTTGGAGGTTGCTGTGAGCTATGACACCATAGCACTCTACCCAGGGCAACAGCTTGAGACTCTGACTCAATAACTAACTAAATAAATAAACAGGCTCGGCGCCTGTGGCTCAGCAGGGTAAGGCGCCAGCCATGTACACCTGAGCTGGCGGGTTCGAATCCAGCCCAGGCCTGCCAAACAACAATGACGGCTGCAACCAAAAAAAAAAAAAAGGCCTGGCATTGTGGCGGGCACCTGTAGTCCCAGGTACTTGGGAGGCAGAGGCAAGAGACTCGCTAGAGCCCAGGAATTGAAGGTTGCTGTGAGCTACCCAGGGTGACAGCTTGAGGCTCTGTCTCAAAAAATAAATAAATAAATAAAAATAAATAAACAAACTCACAATTAGAATCTTCCCACTGGGAAAACTCCAGTCCTAGGTGTCTTTGCCAGTGAAATGCATCGAAGATTTTAAGAGGTGACACAAACCACACAAACCACTTCACACATAGGAGAAAATATCCCCCACTCATTTTTTGAGCCCAGCATTACCCTGATACCAAAACAAGAAAAATATACAAGGAAAACAAACAAAAACTATAGACTAATATCTGTCGAGAACACTAATGCAAAAATCAACAATATATTAGCAAACTGGATTTATATAAAGATGTATAATAATCACAACAAATTAGCATTTGTCCTGGGAGAATGAAAGGCTGATTCAACACTTAAAACTCAACTAATATAATTCACTGTACCAACAGACTAAAAAAGAAAAGTCATATAATCCCCACAATCAATACAGAAAAAGCACTCAACAAAATTCAATATGTAGTCAGAAAAAAATAGTCTAAGCAAACTAAGAATAGAAGTCTTAATAAAGTGCATCTGTGAAAAAAATACATAGCTAACCACTATCATTTTGGTGGCAATGGAGTAAATGATATTCTATGATTAGGTACAAGCAAAAATGTCTTATTTCACCACTTCTATTCAATACCAGAAGGCCCTAACCAGTGCAGTAAGGAAAAAAATATATATAAATATACATATATGTATATACTGTATTGCGTGTGTGTGTGTATCTTTTTTTTTCCTTATTGCACTGGTTAGGGCAGCAGTTCTCAAACTGTGGGTCATGACCCACAAGAACTGTATTAAAGGGCTGCAGCATTAGGAACATTAGGAAGGTTGAGAACCACTGGGTTAGGTCTTCTGGTCTATTATATATTCCCTCCCACCCCCTAGTCCCTGATACAAGGTCTCACTCTGCTGCCCGAGGTGCAGTGCAGGGTGTGATCAGTACTCACTGAAGCCTCAAACTCCTTGGCTCAAGCCATCCTACTACTTCAACCTTTTGAGTAGCTGGGACTACAAGCCATGACTCCAAGCTCACCTATTTTACTTCTTGTAGAGATGGGGTCTCACTATGTTGCTCAGATGTTCTTGAATTCCTGGCCTCAATCTCCCAAATTGCTAGGAATCATAGGCATGAGCCATCATCCATGGAAAGATGAGCATATGAACTAGAAAGTAGTATTACTAACTTCATCCACAAACAGCATGATCTTACATACAGAAAACTTTTAGAAATTTTTTAAAGGCCACTAGAATAAGTAAGTAAAGTCACAAAATACAAGGTCAATATACAAATTACTAATCACATTTCTAATTAGTAATAACTAAGAACTGGAAAATGAAGTAGGAAAACACCACTTAAAATAGAATAAAAAACATGGAAAATACATGAATAAAGTTAAACTATACAAGACATTACCCAGAAAAACTATAAAGCACAGCTGAGAAAAACTGTAAGTCTACACAAATGGACACGTAGCAGTAACACATCACTTCTCCCCAAATTAATCTAGCTTCAACACCTCCTATCAAAATCCCACAAAGTGTTTTTTGTGGAAACTGACAAGTTGATTCTAAAATTCTCGGTGGACATGCAGAGAACCTAGAACAGCAATTCTTTCTTAATAAAAAGGATGCGGTTCAAAGATTTAACATGGTCCAACTTCAGTATTTTCCTAAAAAGTCATCAAGACTGCCTGGTGGTTGGCTAGGCATGGTGGCTCACGCTTTGTAATCCCAGAACTCTGGGAGGCTGAGGAGGGTGGATTGCTTGAGCTCAGGCGTTCAAGACCAGCCTGAACAAGAGGGAGAACCCATCTCTAAAAATACCCAGGCGTTGTGGCGGGGGCCTGTAGTCCCAGCTACTCAAGAAGCTGAGGCAAGAGGATCTCTTGAACCCAGGAGTCTGAGGTTGCTGTGAGCTGTGACGCCACACCACTCTATCCTCAGTGACAAAGTGAGACTCTGTCTCCAAAAAAAAAGAAAAGACCGCCTGATAATGGTATAAAACGAGACGTAAGACCAGTGAAACAGAATACAGTCCAGAAATAGACTCACATATATGTGGCTTAACTGATTTGCAACAAAGCTGCCAATAGTGGAAAAAAAATTTCTTCCACGAAAGGTCTGAGAACTGCTATCTATATGAAGAAAGGATGAGACACCTTCCCTCACATCGCTCACAGAAAACTCAAAGTGAGCCACAGAAAAAATGTAAGAGCTAAACTATAAAACTTCCATAAAAAAACAGGGGAAATCTTCGCATCCTTGGAGCAGGTACAGATTTCTTAGGACACTAAAGGCTTAAGCCCTCTAAGCCCACTGATAAACCAGCTAAGAAAAGGTTACAGCCTTTGCATCTTCACAGACTCTGTTAAGGAAACAGAAAAGATGCCAGACTGGAAGAAGGTAAGTCACAGTGTCTATCAGTGTTGGTCAACCTTTTTTATCTCTCACCACACTTGAACCTGTAGTTAAACTTTGGCAACATGCTTAAATTGTGTTGATCCACAAAAACCAAGTAAAAACAAGAAAATAAGTTAATTAATAATCTTTAAAATTTTTCACAGCGTATCTATGATCCTCTGACAGCATATTGGTTGAAAATCACTTATCTCTCTCACACATACATACACATATATCTGACAGGAACCTCATTCCCAAATATATATTAAAAGTTTGGTAATGTGATAAGACAACCCAATTAAAAACTGGTCAAAATATCTGAACAAACACTTGACAAAAGAATGCAGATAAGCCAACCCCACTCAGCAGACAAATGCAAATTAAAATGGTAAAACTATGGGACACTGCTACATATCAACTCAAATGGTAGAACTGAAAGACTGGCAATGTCCAAGGTTAACAAAAGCATAGCACAAGTGGATTTTCTTACCTTGATAAGTTTAAAATGAGCCAACCACTTTGGAAAATATTTTGGTAGTTTTTCCCTAAAGATTTAACTTAACTAGACTTATACATTTATGTTACATATATTGATCAGATAACCTAGCACTCTAAGTATTTACTCAAAGAAATGGAAACATAACTGCACACTGACTTCCACACAAATGTTCCTAGCAGCTTTATACAAAATGGGCAAAAAGTGGAAAAGACTAAGTGTCCATCAACAGGTGGGTAGATGAACAAATTAGGGTGTATTCATACAACAAAATGCTACTAAGCATAAATAGAATCAAACTACTCACAGATGGAATGCCATAGTTTAATCTCAAGAACATTTTGCTCAGTGGCAGAAGTTAGAGGAAGAGACAGAAGTAATCCACAGTGAAGAAAGCAGCTCAGTAGTTACCTGGGTCAGGAAGGACCGCAGAGGAGCCTTTTCAGGGTGACAGAAACATTGCCTTAAGCATGGTAATTGTCAAACGAATACGGTCTCTCACCAAAACTCAAGAAACTACATCCACGTATTGCACGTAAGTTCTACCTCATTAACACTGTTTCTAAAAAAGCAATCGGCTGAGCATCACTAAACAGACAGAGCCCCAGCAAGGTGCTCATGGTAAAACTTCAAGTCACTCTGGAAATAGGACCACCTCCAAGCCCCTTAAAGGACAGAGAACCCAGATGGCCAACTCCTCCATCTGGAGGAGAGAAGACAGCTGGGCAATTCCCCCAAAGCTGAGGGAAGTGGCTCCCCCCAGGTGCACAGTCAGTGCAAGGAGCAGGGAGGGAGGCTTCCATAGAACACATCGTCTCAGGGCTGCACAGCGCCAGCCTTTTCCCAAGCAGTCTCAGAAACACACTAGGGACAGAGGCCCAGGCCAGGAGGAGGTAGGTGAACTAGCCCCGTGCAGAGCTGAAGGAAGTCCAGGATGTAGACACACTAGTGGCCAAGGCAGCAACCATCTAGACAGGGGCAGAGTCCCAGAGTGATGCCACAAAGAGAAACTCTGACAAGACCAATGTGTGGCTCATTCTCGAAGGAGTAGCTGATGGGGATGAGACCACCTAGACACAGACCCAAACACAGGAAGGTAATGGCCTCCCAGACTGGAGGTGAGAGAGGCTTAATCCTGCACTCAAATGACACACACATCAGGAATCTTGGGAACAGGGTACCTATGACCAGAGTTTACTAAAAAAAAAAAAAAAAATTCAGATCAGGAGGACACAGGAGCCCATTCCGTTGCCAGTGCTGGCCTAGAGTCCTGGAATTACCTCACACAACAGGCGTGAGACCGCCAGCGGCGCCATGAGCAACACTACCGCTGTGCCCAGCACTGCAGGCCCGGGCAGCGGCACCAAGGTAATCCAGGTGACTACTGTCTCCCGAGCGCTAGCTCTAAGCAGATGTAGATCTCTTCGGTTTCCCAGGCAACATCGATGAACTGCGCCTCTTCCCGCTGGACGATTCGCCTTAGTCAGTCTCCTCTCGTGTCTGCTTTTTTAAATTCCATGATGGGGACTCAGCAGCTGTGGCGCAGCATCTGACAAACACTGTATTCATTAACAGAGCTTTGACAGTTGTACCATATGCAGAAGGAGTTATTCCTGATGAGACTAAGGCTTTGTCTCTGTTGACAACAGCTAATGCGGCGGCAAGCCTTGTGCCTGGCGGTGGACTCCTGCCCACTCCCAACCCATTTGGTCAGATGGGCGCTGTTCCATTGGCTGCTTTGGGGGCTCTCACTCTTGATCCTGCCCTTGCTGCACTTGGGCTTCCAGAAGCAAGTCTGAACTCTCAGTCTCTTGCTGCAGATCAGTTGCCGAAGCTTATGAATACTGTTGATCCCAAGTTGAATCATGTAGCTGCTGGTCTTGTTTCACCAAGTCTGAAATCAGACACCTCTAGTAAAGGAATAGAGGAAGCCATGAAAAAAGTACGAGAAGCACAGTCCCTCATTTCTGCTGCTACAGAACCAGATAAGAAAGAAGAAAAAAGACGACACTCAAGATCAAGATTGCGTTCTAGGCTCAGCACCTGTGGCTCAACGGGCTAAGGCACCAGCCACGTACACCTGAGCTGGGGGGTTCGAATCCAGCCCTGGCCCACCAAACAACAATGACGGTGCAACCAAAAAATGGCTGGGCGCTGTGGCGGGCGCCTGTAGTCCCAGCTACTAGGGAGGCTGAGGCAAGAGAATCGCTTAAGCCCAAAAGCTGGAGATTGCTGTGAGCAGTGTGACGCCACGGCACTCTACCCAGGGCGATAAAGTGAGACTCTGTCTCTACAAAAAAAAAAAAAAGAAAAAGGAAGAGAAGAAACCAATAGAAGCTGGTTCCCCTAAAGCAAAGGAATGTTCCGTGGAAATGGGAACTGGTGATCCACTGAGAGAATCCAAAGTGAATGGGGACGACCACCACGAAGAAGACATGGACATGAGCGACTGAGCGGCGGGGCCACCTGTGCACATGTGTCAGTGTCATCCCTTTGTGAGACTGATTATGCTGTA
>CAUYON010056628.1:0-50255 GCA_963573935.1 Arctocebus calabarensis
TATTTATTTATTTATTTATTTTTTTGAGACAGAGCCTCAAGCTGTCACCCTGGATAGAGGCTCGTGACATCACAGCTCACAGCAACCTCCAATTCCTGGGCTCAAGCGAGTCTCTTGCCTCTGCCTCCCAAGTAGCTGGGACTACAGGCACCCGCCACAATGCCTGGCCATTTTTTTGGTTGCAGCCACCATTGTTGTTTGGCGGGTCTGGGCTGGATTCGAACCCACGAGCTCAGGTGTTCGTGGCTGGAGCCTTAGTCCGTTGAACCACAGGCGCCGAGCCCTCCTTTTTACTTATTTGTATGTTCAAGTGTTCCTAAATTATCTCAGCATTATTAAAAACCCACCTGCTTTCCTTCTTTTCCCATTTTCCTCTCTTTTTACTTTACTCATTATACAAATCACACTAACTGATTAATTTGGCTTGGATTAAACATTTATGAATGAGTTGGCAGATTATATGTAATTCCTAGTATTCAGTACGATTTTCAACTTATTTTTAAAGTTGGATAACATAAAATCAATTACCACAAAACATTTCAGAGATTAAAAGGCTATAAATAATTAGGAAAAAAGAACAGTTTTAATTTAGACAGGAATTACTGGTTCTTTCTAAACAAGGATATTCTCTCAGTATTGAGAAAAGGAAAAAAGAACAATCAGAGCTTTTTTTTTTTTAACAGAAAACAATAATGAAAGGCTGTGAAATATTATCATATATTCAATCTGTAGAAAGTGCTAGAAACTATTTTCAATAGCTTTTCATAAAGTCTTAAGAGTAGGGTCCCAGTTTTATTTATCTAGAACTAGCCCAGTGACTCTAGCCCAGTGACTCCCAAGAAGTATGTACTCAATAGCTGTGCAAATATGATCTCATTACTCAACACTCACAATGACCCACTTTTTAAATTAAGAAATTATGTTTTAAGGGGATAGAGTATCTTATTCAAGGGCTCAAATTTCCTAGAGATTCTCATTCACATCTGCCTGACCCTGGGGCCCATTACTTTAGCCCAAGAATCCATACCACTTTCAGGGCAGAGGGTAGTACCGACAGACATCTTATATCTCAGATAGCTTCTAGCAGAGGTTTATGCAAAGTGCATATGCCAAATCAAACGCTTCTCAATACCAACAACCTTATGGTTTGAAATTCTCTGTCCTTCCAGATAACAGCAATACTCCTAAAGGAATATTTTTATATATAAATATTGATTAATAGAGAAAGTTAAAAATGCTAATGAAACTTTTTGTAGGAAGTGTTTTAAGAAATTAGGGCTTACTAAGGAAAACAAAGTATATGTAGATAAGTAAATATTGTGAATGTGATCAAGTGCAAAAAGTTTTAAGTAGCTAAATCCCTAAATTATTTAGCCATTGTGGCTCACAACTACTTTCCAGTCTATACTTGACTAGTGGTTTTCAATGTGAAGTGATTTTGTCCTATAGACAGTATTTGGCAATATCTAGAGACACTTTTGCTCACCACAACTATGGAGATACTACTTGAAGCTAGTGGGTACAGGCCAAGGGTATTACTGAACATCTATAAATTGTAGGACATGCCCCCATGACAAAGAATTATACAGTCCAAAATGTCAATAGTGCCAAGGTTGACAAATCCTATATTAGTGATTAAAATATGGTAGCATTATCTCCTATCCTAGCTCAGTGCCCTTAGCTCAGTGGTTAGGCATGCGCCATCCTGCCCTGCCATATTTTGTTTATATACATATATGACAAGCATATGATGTGGAAAACACGTACAACATATTAAGTGAAAAACAGCTGAAAGCAAAACAGATTCTGCCTCCACCTCTTTTTTACTTATTTGTATGTTCAAGTGTTCCTAAATTATCTTAGCATTATTAGCCACATGCATCGGGGCTGGTGGGTTTGAACCCAGCCAGGGGCTGCTAAACAACAATTACAATAACAAAAATACAGCCAGTCATTGTAGTGAGCGCCTATAGTCCCAGCTACTGGGAGGCTGAGGCAAGAGAACTGGTTAAGCTCAAGAGTTTGAGGTTGCTGTGATGCTATGGCATTCTACTGAGGATGACATAGTAAGAATCTGTCTCAAAAAAAAAAAAAAAAATTATCTCCTGCCCTAACACTCAATTAGCACCAAGAAGGAAAAAGAAGAACTGGAATCTCTCAGGTTTGAAAGTTCTAGAAACTCTACAAATCTGCTGTCACTTTCAGCTGATTCAAGAGAAGTATGTGATTCTGCAAGCTGCAAGGGAGCCAAGAAGGGTTGATGGTGGACATGCACTTGATCCCCAGTGAGTGTGAGTTTCAAGTAGCAGTATACAGATGTGCAAGAAGAAACTGCCAGTCTGCCTGGGTTCACTGAGGGTGTGGACCTTCTGATACCTTCTACCAAGGGAAAGAAAAGTATTACACATTTTGGTAGTTTCTAACTACTTCACATTTCTAATTTCTGGTATCTAAAATTTAATATGATTTGCTGCAGGAAAAAAACATCCACCAAAACCAGAGGAGATAAATGGAGACTATGAGGGGCTTCTGTCACTGCTGTCCCTGTCCTGTGCCCTCCCCATTTTCTTGCTTGTAGCCTATTCATTGAAAGATGGCATCAAGGAAGCCACCGAGCTCACTGTAAACAAAGAAGGAATAGTTTTGTAGCATCATCTTCTTAGTAGTGAACAAAAAGGAAAAAGTAGATATTTAAAAAAAGAATTGGGAACAATAGAAGGAAAGGTGAAATACACACTTGTGAAGCTCTAGCAAAAGTATCATTTTCCTGTGACAAGGAACTCTGTTGTATTGAATGAATCAGAGAGCACCTCCTAAAGAGAATAAGTGGCCACATCCATAGCATCTAAAGGAGGACACTGTAACCTGGAAGGAACCTCTGCCGTAATCTCACTCTGCTGCTAAATGAAAATCCAATGGAGATGGGTGGCGGGGTGCAGGGCGCAGTGGCTCACCTCTGTAATCCAACCACTTTGGGAGTCCAAGGCAAGTGGACTGGCTTGAGAGACTGGCCTCTGAGCAAGAGTGAGACCTGTCTCTAATAAAAATAGAAAAAAGTAGCCAGGCGCCATGAAAGTACCTGTAGTACTAGGTACTTGGGAGGCTAAGGCAGGAGTATTGCTTGAGCCCGAGAGTTTGGGGTTGCTGTGATCTACAAAGACATCACAGCACTCTACCCAGGGCAACAAAGTGCAACCCTGTGTAAAAAAAAGAGAAAGACAGAGAGGGAGAAAAAAAGAAAATCTAGTGGGCACACAAATTTGTTAAATAGAAAGGCAAGTAGAAACATTCAGTTCTATACACGGGAATATGTAAATTATCACGAGAGTAAAGAGAAGCAGTGCATGACATAGCCCCCCTTAAGGCTTCAATTTAGCCTTAAGTCCTGAACAATTTCACGAACTAGAAATTAAAGCTTATTCCTTACTGTAGAGGTCCTGGTGGGACATGTGTACATGAGATACATAAAGCAACAATTACAAAAAAATTCCTAATACCTACAAACACACACTAAAAAAACTATTGTTAGCACAGTTTGATATGCCTTCAAGAAAATCTCTGGCTAATAACAGTTCATGAAAGAAAACTAAGTATTCCAGCTTGCTACCCAAGGACAAATAAGTCATGGTCACTCTGAAATGCAATATAATGGCATTCAACAAGTGACCTATTTCTAAAATCTCACAAAAAACACTTGCATAAGAAGTCAAAGAGAAGTACTATTTTATTAAGGGTTTCTTCTGGGTTAAAGAATGACAGTAATATAATACCGTGTGTGGGACTGGTTCATTTATTTTACAAGAATCCTTGCTGCATACAGGTTCATTAAAGATAATAAAATTCAAAGAAAAATTTCTTGTAAACAATACATTTTCCCAGAGAAAGAGTGACACATATGATATATATGTGGCTAGAAGTACTTGTTTTCCTCACTTAGAAAATCATGGATTGGCCTAAATCTCTTTAGAAGTATAGTTCAGCTGTGAAATTCTAATTCTAGGGCTCCAATTTGAACAAGGCTTCAGAAATTTGCGTTGCTTCTGTTGAAACATTTTAAGGTGGTAAAAGGCACACATTTCTCCCCCTGCCCTACACCAGTATCCGCAGTTTAAAGTTGCCATTAAACGAGCTACATGCACAGGTAAAAGAAGGAGCCTATCGCATAAACGCAAAACCAATTATGTTTAACGTCAATGTCTACGTGGTTTTGTGTCCAAGACAGGAAAGAGCTATTAGCAAACTCATTAATAAAAAATCCTATGATTTTTCACATTAAATTATAATTTATTAAAATTATAATGAGAATTATTATCCTAGGCAGTAATCAGCCAGAGGCATACCCTTCCTTGGAATTTACTTTTGCCGTATGGATAATGCATGTGAAGGAAGCCTACTGAGTACATTTGTTCTGGACAAGTGTTTTAGCCAAGGTCTGCCCAGACGATGACATTTGATGACTAATTAGGAAAAGGCAAAATGCATGAGTTTAAATTAACACTTTTGAAAACTAATTGCAAGACCTTTGTAAAGTCAATTTTATTCTACCACGTAGACAAAAGAAAAACACTTACTGTCCAAAAAGAGTATTTCCTGATTATCATAAAGACGGAAGTAAAGGAGTTATACTATATTATAAACTATTATAAAGCAGTGCAGTACCGTTGAGGCATTCTATGCCACTGTCCCTCCTACAGTAGACTGCCATATGAACAATTCAGAATTTTCTTTGGTAATTTCAAAACACAAATCTCTCCAGATGTATACAGCCCCTACAATCTACCCAGGAAATCACATGTCACATTTTTCTGCTGCTGAGTCACAGATGCTCCCTCCAGTAAGGACAAAGAACTTTCATTCCTTAGAATCAGAGACACTTTAAATATTATAATCCTGCCTCTTTACTGCACTTAGCAGGGTCTAGAACTGCTCTATGGTATCTCTTTGTTCTCCATGGAAGATCACTTCCAATTACTGGCCCTTGAGAATATCACAGTTTTCCTTCACTTAAATAGCTTCTGGGTAGGAAGTCATGAAACACAGTACCTATGAGGGTCTCATATTAGAGCTTTCCAGATTTAGCAGAAAGCCACTCAAATAATATCCTCCTAGAAATTCTAAAATCTACAATTCAGAGAAACCTCTTATTTGAAAATTAAGTATTTTAAGATAAAGAATATCAAAATGCAATTTGAATCTAATGTAGCAACAAATTTTCCACCGTAGCCCGTACTCACCTCTCCCGAGGAACTGCAAACCAGTACTCCGGCTGCTTCCTTCGTTTGCCATACTGTTGGACCATGGCTGTGGTGTGAGTGGCAAAGGATTTTCTCATTGGTTTTCCCACTTTGATGCACAGGAACATGGGTGGGGTCTTGCTTTTTTCTTCTCTTGAAGGAAGCATGTCTGAATTACATAGGAAGAAACTTTCCTCAATATGGATAATGTCGATGATACAACTACATCATATTATAACTAATACATGTTTTAGACATTGTTTAGCACAAAAGCAAGAAGCTCTGGATGTTTAGGCTGAACTACATCACGTGAAATGCTACGTATTGAAAATAAGCATCAAAACCAACAGAATAGCAAAAAATGGAGAACTGTAATAATCACCAGAATGCTCATTAATGATTGTACTGAGGACTCAATTACACCAGAATGTAATTCAGTTTAGAACTGACATCTCCTCAAAAAACATTTTAAATTCCTTTAGATTTAGAAATTCAAGGTAAAAAAGGACAGTTACTTGCAAGATTTTTTTTAAGCTGCAAATTACTTTTGAAGTAAAAATCTAGAAATCTATGCCATAGGTCAAGTTCTAAATATTGGATATATCTTGCAAATTTTCTCCCCAATTATTAATGCTATTATCCTAATAATTGGGAGGGTTAATTAATGCATTAGTAAAAATACATTCTATTGAAAAAACATTGATTTCAAACTACTTTGATATTACATGCGTAAGTTTTAGAAAGGCAATTATATAATGGAAAACAAAGATCTTAAAGAATAGCAACTTACCTTCAATGGGTACTTGAATTCTCTTTAATAGCCATAACTGAATTTCAGATTTATTATCCGTTTGTGTGCCTTCACAGCTGTTGTCTAGAGTTGATTCCAGACAGGAGTCTAGAGGCTCCTTAATCATACTTTCTTCTGTATAAGGGTCCATTTTCATTGGAAGGGGCTCTCTCTCTTTCACCCAGGTTTTATCTGGCTCTTTATTGCCCTCAGTTGAGGGATCACCTGCTTGAGGAAAAGAACTACTAAGGGTGATGTCTATTCCCACCGGTTCAATACTTTTGCCATCAGTTAATTCTGCCTTCTGCAAATTTTCAGATAACTGCGACCCTTCTTTGTTCTTATGAAGGTAATATTCAATAAGTTTAACTTTATCTAGATCTTCATGTATGTTCAGTGTGTTTTCCACCTGGCTGTCTGGGGAGCCAGACTGCTTGTCTACTTCTGGCATTATATCTTGCTTTTCACAGGTTTCTAAATCTATGGCCCCTTTCAGTTCAGCATCATTCCCTGCTTCTGAAAAGTTCAAGGTTGACTGCACCTGCTTTTCCATAGCAGAATTGATTCTCTGTGACTCAGCCTTCTTCTGCTCTTCTGAGTTGAGAAAAAGGCACTCCTTCCAGGGGTCCCTTTTGTCCATTCCACTATCAGGTTGAGAAGAAAGTTCTTCTAAGTCCACGAAGTCATCATCTTCCCCTAAAAGAGAGTTTTCTTTGGCTGAAGATTCAAATGTAGAGTGAGTATCAGAAGGTCCTTTGCTGAGCTTAGTCACTGTGAGAGAGTCACTGGCTGTCTCCCTAGAAGATTCCAGTTTCTGTAATTTTTCTGATACAGAGCTGCCTGAGAGCTTCATATGTGTGTGTTCTGTCGACTCTTTGGAATCCAAAGTAATGGTTGTCTCTCCACTCTGCTGTCGTCTTTCCTTGTTGATGGATTTGAACTTGCTGAATGGGTTGATGTCCTTTTCTGAAGCCAGATCTTCCCATTCTCCAGGCCTGTACAGAGGACAAAGATCCTGAGGTAGGTCACTGTGGGGGGAAAAATGGTGGGTGCACATGGAATGTTAAAAATAAAATCAAAAACAAAATGGAGGAAAGGCAAACGACAAAACAAAAACCCAACTAAAAACCAAAACACGAATATGCCACAACTTAAATTTATATTTAAATGGTTTCAGAATAAAAAATGAAATCAAGAAACTAACTTCAAAATAAAACATAAATCAACTAAAAGTAATGGAGAAGAATGAACCATGAGAGGTGCATATTCTTTCTAGAAGCACACAACAGTTTTGGAAGTTATACATGAATATGGAGATGTTACCCATAAGATTTTCAAATATGAAATAATAATGTGTCTGATTTTCATGAAGGAAAGAACAAAGGAGAAGAAATATTTAAAGTCTAAAATAATATAGCCCAAACTTTCCCTTTTTATAAAATAGTATAGAAAACTATATTAATTCTGAAAGGCTCACTGACTCAAAGCTAGCTGCTCTCTCTACAAAGTAACTCATCTTGAACCCTTATTTGGGGTCTCATGGCTTTTAGGATAAAGCTTCCACTATTATTGTGAGTTTATAGCAGTTGCTCCATATTACAGTTTAAAAATTTATAGAAAATGAAATCTTATCAAAAAAGTTATTATGGATAAAACTTAGTTTAAATTTCTTAATTAAATATCTCTTATTTTATAACAATACTGCTTTATTTTATGAAAAATAGGGCAACCTGTTTATCATCTGAAGTTATTTTTCCTTAATAACAGATGCTTTATAACCCAGATTTGAATTACAGAAAAATAATGATTAAATATGTTTTTTTTAAGCTTAAACTAAATGTTCAGGAAATATATACTTTAAAAAATATGACTGGAAATATCTTGAGGGACCCCATAATTCCACTTCCCACAACCAGCGACAGTGCTATTGTGGGATTAAAATGCAGACATACAAAAACCCATTTAAAAAACAATATTTTCAATTTCAGAAATAATTATATTTCCTAAAAAGGCTAGATCATCTTCCAGTAATACTTTATCTATTGTTCTGGCTTTCAAATAAATGGTTATGACATTAAAGCAATGAGGTATCAGGGAGTTCTGAAGTTACAAGAAGATTGCCTTCCCAAAGTTACATAAACCACTTCAATGGCAAAGGTCCACGGCTTTTTCCAATAGAAAATAAAAGCCTACATAATTGCTTGGCTCTGATAAATGCTTAAAAAAGCCTCTTTAATTCATAATTCATTTCATATTTCCTAAGCCCCTCAGAGCTATATTCTAGAAAACAATTGTGACAAGGTCTCTCTTCTGCAGAAACCTACATTTACAAAATGTTCAGCCCAATGCTAGCATCCCAGGATATGTTAAAGATGCTTCAACCCTAGAGTCAAATAAGTTACTGCAATGTAGCATAATCTCCACATTGAAAATCTGAATCTAATTTGGCATATTCAAAGCTGTAAGAAGTCCTACAACAAAGAACCCCAACTCTCCATATACTTAATAAATAAAACTTTCTTCTTAAACATCCATACTCCTTTCTCAATGCCTTCCTTCCTTACCAAGCTTGACCCCCACAAAAAATCAGCCTCCTAAATTACCTGTCTAGTCTCCCTTCCTGTACTTCTACCTAACTCAAGTTGCCAGTAGCCTACTTGAAATTAATTTAGCCATCTGCTTGTCCTGCACTGCAGCTGCCAAGCACTGCTGGGGCAAAGTACATAACAGTGTCAGCTGGCTCTGTTATTTATTAATATTTTCCAGACTTAGCCAGGCACCTAATGATAATCAATCCCTTCATGTATTTCCTTCCTACTCCGTGGAAGCTGGAGTTACAAAATGTCCCACATACACACACTACAAACCTTGAAGGTGAGGAGACATTTCATAGACACACTCACCACTTTTTTTTTTTTTTTTTGAGACAGAGCCTCAAGCTGTCACCCTGGATAGAGTGCCGTAGCATCACAGCTCACAGCAACCTCCAACTCCTGGGCTCAAGCGAGTCTCCTGCCTCCGCCTCAGGCACCCACCACAACACCCGGCCAGGATTTGAACCCGCCAGCTCAGGTGTACGTGGCTGCGCCTTAGCCCGTTGAGCCACAGGTGCCAAGCCACTTTTTTTTTTTTTTTTTTTTTTCCGAGACAGGGTCTCTGTCACCCAGGCTGGAGTCCAGGGCCACTAATGCAGCAGCCTCAATCCCCAAGCTCAAGTGATCCTCCTGCCTTAGCCTCCTGAGTAGTTGGGATTACAATTGGTTATCATTCCCAGTTAATTTTTACATTATTTTTTTTGCACATATTTTGTCTTGCTATGTTGAGTTTTGAATTCCCGGCCTCAAGCAATCCTCTCAGCTTAGCCTCCCAAAGTGCTGGGGTTACACAGGTGTGAACCACCAGGCTGGTCCCCACACATAATTTTAAAAACTATTTGCACACTGTAGCTAGATAATTTGTACTTGATATCTTACCATTATACTTTTAGGAATAATGACATTTCAAGCAATATGAAACTTTGAGAGAAGTGAAATTCTGAAGACAATACGAAGTTTATTTCACACTGATTCCACTCACATATTCTTGTTCATTAGAGTAAAAATCCTTACTATACCTGCATCCAAGGCAGAAATCAAAGCACAATCCTGAAATAATTTCAACAAACTAGGAGGCTTTACTTTCCTCCCTTCTTACAGTCATAGCATTATTCTTGAATTCTAGATCATTAAACATAATCTTACACTAAGAAAAAAAATATTTTTAAAGATATACATTCCCTTTCTATTATTAAACAGAATACTTAATATCTTAGGCTGAAGATTTATAACAGTATTACTCCATTAGAAGCCATTTTCCAGTAAGTAATGACCCTATTTCTTTAGCTATCTACTTCCAAACTTACCTATATCCTTACCTAGTCTTCTTCCCCCTTGCTGCAGAGAACCTGATATTCCTGCCTGCTTTCATTCCCTCACCTCCTCCTCACCTAAGATCCCAAGGCAGTTGGACACTCCCTTACATGGTTCTCATGGAGCACTGTGCACATCGCTATGTTTATGGTGCCACTTAATTATACCACCTTGTGTCTGATGCATCCAGCAAACTTCAGATTCCTCAAGGGTAAGCCCATGACCCACTCATCTTCATATCTTTGGTGCAAAAGAGGAATGTTTTAAGTTGCCCTAGCAGGCTCAGTCCATAGGGATAACAAGATCCCTATGGAACAGAGTTTTGGATGTGAAATAATTAACAGCCCACACTTATCAAGCAGTAGGCCATTTTCTAGAGTTTTGATATATCGATGTGTTTAGTTCTTACAAAAGCTCTGTAAGAATAATGTTATTAACTCCCTTTTATAGAAGAGAAAAATGAGGCAAAAGATTGAGTAAATCATGTAGGCCACGGAGACATACACAGCAAAGACAGGGAAATATAGGGAATGTGACTCCAGACCTAACTAACCATCACCCCTTCGGCGCATCCACCTCCCAAACCTCTCACTTGAATACTTCTGGAGGCAGAATTTGGAAGCCACTTCACTGCTCATGTTCTAGTGGTATCTTCAGTGACTTGGTGCTGGGATCAGATGCTAAGGACTGTCGGTGTCCATAGGAACCTGCTGCTATGACCCCCCCCTAGGGATTCTGCATCTAGGTTTAGTTCTCTAGGCACCTTGCCTTTTTTTCATCTGAATCCAAGGGCAAAAGAACTATAAAAATCAGATTAGCCCTATAAATTAATCAATTCCCTAAGCTTTCTTAACTTTCTTTCTTCCTCTCTTTCTCTTTTCTAACAATAAACCCCAAATTATAAGGCAGAAGTGATCAGGACTAAAGTAATATTCATCTCCACTTCAGAGAAAAAGCCAACCAATATTATTCACTCTTCACACCATGGTGGGTGGGGGCGGCTGCTACACTGTCCACTCAAACCTGTCTCCTTACAGAATTAAGACAGGCCATGATTCTCTTATACACAATCCCTTGATCCTACAAATGCTCTCATTTTTTAACTGCATGTCATTCCCTTGATACCCCTTTTATTATGGTAAACAAAGGAGGGTCTTACGATGGCAAGGCGTCTTTGATCTTCATGTGAGAGATGTCGTTGTAGAGAGCGATGGAAACAACCTCTTCCATGGGGCAGATGAGGCCGTACTCCTCACACCCATTTTCGATAACCAAGGGATCGGACTTATGAGGGTCAAACATAATGTTATTTGGAGTGACAATCATGACGCCTCCAACCACACCCTGGAGGAGAAAGACAGGGCAGAATCACTTCAAGCAGAAATGCTCTCAGCAACCATTCCTTCGTCTGTGAACTACAGTACCCCATGTGACAATCACATCCCCTATATAAAGTCTAGGAGATCAGGCTGAAGAAATGCAATGCTGAGTGCTGGGGTGGGGAGGCAGAGAAAACAGACTTGCCTTTCTGTGGCAATCAACTGAGCCCAATTCTAGCACAGCTGTTGCAACAGCACAACTGCAGAGTGATCCCGGTTCACCCACGTGTGTCTCAGATTTCCTAGTTCTCTTTAAAAATGAGAGGGGCTGTTCCAGGTGCTTCCAGATGGAGATCATAGAGCTTTACACATTACTTAGCAAGTCTTCACCACATGTCTAAAAAGACACTGGTATTGTACTAAGGGAGCAGCTGTCTCAGAATCATGGTGCTGAAGAATAGCCCCAGTATTTTTCTCTAAAATGTTTAGAAAGTCCACATCCTGAAAAATTCAACCTCAAAAGGAATATGAAATTTCTGCCGCTAAACTGAACATAGCTGATCTATGGAAAGTAAAAGCACAAAGCAGTGGCTTTCTGGGATCTTAAAAGTCTAGGGCTTGATCAGATTATGCTACAGACCTTAATGGCCACAGGGATGTTATCTACCATGGACAGCGGGATAAAATGACTCCTTAAGGTAGAAAATTTATTTTAGGACTTTTAATGACTCTAGTGATCATCTTTGTGAAAAGTTTTGTACAACCAGTAACCTCATTACTGGGTATGCATCCAAGGGAAATGAAATCAGTATGTCGAAGAGATAATCTGCACTCTCACGTTTACTGCAGCATTATTCATAATGGCAAAGATGGGGAATCAAACAAAGTGTGCATCAATGGATAAATACATAAAGAAAATGGGATATATGTACACAGCAGAGTACTGTTAACCCTTTAGAAAAAGAAATCCTGTCATTAGCAACAACATAGATGAACCTAGAGAACTTTATGTTAAGTGAAATAAACCAGATGCAGAAAGACAAATACTGTATGATCTCACTCACGGAATTTTAAAAAATTGATCTCATACAAGGAGAGAGTAGAATGGCGGTTACTAGAGCAAGGGGGGTTAGGAGGAAGCAGGAGATGGGAGATATTGGTTAGTGATTATGTAATTACAGTTAGATAAAAGTGTCCAGAATAGGCAAATACATTGATACATGAAATAGCTAAGTGACTGCCTATGGCTGGCATTGGAGGTTGTGGAGAGGGTAAGCTGTGGTAAGGGGAGAGAAATGAATGACTGCTAATGGTTATAGAGCTTCTTTATTAGGTGATGAGTATTTTCTAAAATTGACTGTGGTCACTGGTGGTTTTACAACTCTGTGAACCAGACTAAAAACCATTGGACTGTAAACTTTAAGTGGGTGACTTGTATGATATGGGTGACTTTTAAAGAAAGTTTTGTATTTTAAGCATTACTTGTTATTATTTGCAAAAGTTTTCAATGCACATCAATACATATTTTCCTATTACAGTAGAACCTCTGTAAATTGACCCCCAAGAGACTGTAACAAACAGGTGAACACATGGAGGTGATCAACTAAGGAACTAGGTCTACCATACTGATACGTGCATGTGGTGCATGTCTGGTCTATGAAAATTAGGACAACTTGAGGAAGTGGTCAATGTAGGGAGGTCATCAAGTGTGAAGTATGGAGTTTCTACTCTGTTTGAAACCTGATAGAAGTCTCTGCTATGACCACAGGAATTCATTTGACACCAACCTAGCCCTTTCTCCAGCGGCTCACCAAAAGTTGGATTCGTGCTTTGTAAAAAGCAAAAACAAACAAACACCAACAAATAAAAAACTAAAAACATGACATTGCACACCCTAATACTAGCACTGTCAACAGCAAACACAGGCTAAGAGTTTACCATTGTCCAGTTTAGATGCAAAACTCTTAGCACGAATTATCATACTGTTACCTAATTTTTTAATTGTTCCTATTTTACAGATCAAATTGGTTCTCAATTTGTGGGTCGCAACACACAGAAACTGTATTAAAGGGCCATGGCATTAGGAAGGTTGAGCAACACTGTTATAGATGAAGAAAATGGAAGTTTAGGAAATTTAAATACCTTACCCACGCTCTCAGAGTTAGTGAGTGGTACAGCTGGAATGTAAACAAAATGCATTTCACTCCTCCATTTGCTATTAAATACATACGCTAATGTCTCCCTAACAATTCACAGGCCAAGAACTGAAAGACAAAGTGATAAATCCAAGATCACAAAGAATCCTATTTCCACTCAATGATTGCTTTCCCACAATAAGTAAAATTCCAGGCATCTAAAAGAGGAAAACTAACAGACATTTGTCAAATCTGAAACCGAAATTTTGTGGCAGGCATTTTAAGGTAGCCTCCATTCCAAAAATTTGCAAACTCAGTTTTCCACAGAGTCCAAAAAAAAGGAAACAAGTTGCATAACTGCATACCTTTCCATCAGTGAAGTATCGACAGTTCATTTTTAAAAATTTCACCACGCCTGGCTCATCTTCTTCAGAAGTAGATGATAAGACTCTTTCAATGGGTTTTAAGGCCTTTCGTGCTAAGTCAGCATCCTTGCAAAAACAAAAATTTCCAAAATTAAAAAGGCAAGTATACTTTTTCCTTTAAGAAATGCCACAAATATAATAATAGGTATCTGATCAAACTAACAATTAAAAAAAAAAAGCCAATGTCATATGTGTAAACTCATAAAACTGGCTAAAAAAATGTCTTTGGAAAATAAGCTCAATAAAATATTTGTATTAGACTCATAATTCAAATTCCCTTTTAAAAAAAGGAGGGCTGGCTCAGTGCCTATATGTAGCTCAGTGGTAAGGGCGCCAGCCACATATACTGGAGCTGGTGGGTTCCAATTTGGCTCAGCCTGCTAAACAACAATAACAATAACAACAACAAAAAAAATAGCCAGGCATTGGTAGGTGCCTGTAGTCCCAGCTACTTGGGAGGCTAGTCCCAAGAGTTTCTAGTTCTTATCTCAAACATTGTTATTGTTATTAAATTTTAAGCCTTTTTAATTCTGTGAAGGCAAAAAGTGGAAACCTAATAAACACATGTACATGTAAAAAAAAAGTCACTAGAAAAGAGAAAAATAAAACAGAATAAACTATACGAATAAACTATTCTATTAATTTCATTGGAAATTTAACCTCATACTTTTAAAAGGCATGCATTTTTGCCTTAGAGATCTTAAATGTGAACAGGTTTCTCTGTAAAGATGCATTTCATTCTACAATTACCTAACCCTTTAGGGAGAATTTTAGATGTATTCTTGTAAAAAATAACACATTAAATTTTACAACCCATAAAAATGAACTTCAGTGCATGAAGTGTATGACGTACGTACAGGCAGTTTGTCATATTCAGCATCTGACGATGAAGGAGAGACAGTAGCACCAGGACTGGACGATGACAGCCTTAAGGTACCGGAAGGATAGTTGGCATCTGGCACAAAAAGGACCTGAGAAAGGGAAAGAAACATGAAGAAGTCCCAAGAATCAGGAAGATCACTACCTAGTGTTCAGTGAAGTCATTCTCTGTTCATTTCAATGCATGATGAAAACAAAAGCAACTTGGGGTCTTCTAGACTAATCCATGTTATGAAGCTCAGCCATCTGAATGTGTGCAGTGTGAAGGTTGTGGAACATGTCTATGGACACTGTAGAAGCTCAGAAAAAGTGAAAGCAAGGTGGATGAGTATTCTGGGCAGGCCACGGGAAGCAAGTGGGTCCAGTGAAGCCTTGAAGAATAAGTAGAAATAAGATGGGAGAGTGGGAGAGCCCTCCAAGCAAGGGGACTAACAATAAGCGAATGGAGGAGAGAGAACACAATACCTGTGCCAGGTAGAAGTGGAATTAATCTGGGTTTGCTAACTCTAAGCAGGCCCTGAGTTCTGAAGTAGTAAGGTCCTTATATAATAAACTGTACAAACTAACATCAAGACAATAATCCCAATGCTTTCTCTTCTATCACTGTCTGGGTTATCTAAAAATAAAAACAGGCCAGCAGCAGTGGCCTTTTATCCCAGCACTCTTGGGAGGCAGAGGTGGATGGTTCACGTGAGTCCAGAATTTCAAGACCAACTACAGCAACATAGAGAGATACCCAGTTTCTACAGAAAACAGAAAAATTAGCCGGGTGTTGTGGCACATGTCTACGGTCTCAGCTACTTAGAAGGCTGATGCAGGAGGATTGCTTAAGCCTAGGAGTTTGAGGTTGCAGGGAGCTATGATGATGTCACTGCACTATAGCTGTGCAGTGCATAAATAAATAAATGCATATATAAATAATAAAGCCCCTCAATGTACAAAATAACCATTTTTCTGGAAAATATGCTGGTTCTAGAAATGTTGCTATAAATCTGTCATTCAATGCTCTTTTAATTAGACATGCTACAGTTTGGCATATATCAAATGTAATCTTAAATTGATGACCATCAATTATATTAGACAGAATTCAGAGCTAATCATATAACTGGTCACTGATTAGTATTATTTACTGTCTCCCATCCTTTTAGCCATATTTCTGTTTAAACTTTAGTTATTTAAATGTCACTTCAATCCAGAAAAAAAATTGAGATAATAAAAGACACTTTAAGACAAAGATGGGGAAATCAAAGTCAAGAGCATGTAAGATAAGGACTGATTACGACCAAAATTAAGTCTTCCAAAATTACTAAACACACACTGAGAAGTGGGCCCCCAAACTGGCCTTTAGTTTCTATATGATGAATGTAAAGATATGGAAATCAACTGTTAGGATAACTCAATTTCCTTAAGTTAAGAAGAAACCAATTTTTCAGAAGAATCCTCCCATGGAGTCTCATTGAACTATTTGTTCTTGATGACACACTTAACAGTAAATACAAGTACCAGTTTTGGAGGACTGTTCTTTATAACATCCTTAATATAGGTCAATGGCAAATGTCAAAGTTTAGAGTTCTGTAAAAACAATTTACAAAGGACTAACGTGGTAATATAAATTTTGATATGTAGCTTTAATTTTTTTGTTTGTTTGTTTTGTTTTTAGACAGAGTCTCATTTTGTCACTCTCAGTAGTATGCTGTGGTGTCACAGCTCACAGCAACCTCCAGGTCTCGGGCATAGGCAATTCTCTTGCCTCATCCTCCCAAGTAGCTGGGACTACAGGTGCCCACCACAATGCCCGGCTATTTCTTTTTGTTGTTGTTGTTGCAGTTTGGCTGGGGCCAGATTCGAACCTGCCACCCTTGATATTTTGGGCTGGCACCCTACCCACTGAACCACAGGTGTCACTGCTCTGATATGTAGCTCTCATTTATCTTACATGGCTAAACTAGAAGAATGAATAGACAGCATTTTTCCAAGCAATTCTTTATTAATAAGTATTTCTTGGGCGGCTCCTGTGGCTCAGCGAGCAGGGCGCCGGCCCCATATACCGAAGGTGGCGGGTTCAAGCCCGGCCTTGGCCGAACTGCAAAAACAAAAAAATAGCCGGGCGCCTATAGTCCCAGCTACTAGGGAGGCTGAGGCAAGAGAATCCCTTAAGCCCAAGAGCTGGAGGTTGCTGTGAGCAGTGTGACGCCATGGCACTCTACCCAGGGCGATAAAGTGAGACTCTGTCTCTACAAAAAAAAAAAAATAAATAAAAAAAATAAGTATTTCTTTTGCACATGAACTCCTGAAAATTATTAGCCAACACAGATTGAGGATCTCTGGTCTGACACATTGCAAATGTTGCATCTAAGGGCTGCTCCCTTACTTAAATGGCTCTCTGCGCTGTGACAGAGGTGAGTGAAGAACATGGGCTACCTCAGCCTGGAAGGGGGCCTGGATCATGGGTAGGGGTGAAGGATTCCTACTGCCTTCGCAAAATTATTCTGGGCCTGCTCCAACACCGGCAAATATGGTTCTGAGGTCCTAAAAATCTGTATTATAAAGCAAAGCTGTCATTTTAGCCTAGAAAAAAATTTTAACCATCTGTAGCCAAGGTAACCTATGATTACAAAAACATCTTAAAGTACTATCCACAGTATAATTTTTTAGTGTGCTCAAAATAAACTACTTGTAAAAGTACATTTTTTATATATGCCCTCAAATGTGATATAAGTATTGAGAATTAACAGCCAAACTCAGGACCTTCTGAAGAACATTTTATGCCCCAATTATTTACTTTAAGTGTGTCTGATCTTGTTTTTTGTTTTCTGAAGTAACAAAAAGTCTAGAATTAGATTTTAGTTTGATAAACTCTTAGGTAACCTCCTCTTGATATCACTGTCATATAAGGGCACTGACCCAGCCAGACCAGTTTTATTTTCTATCTTAAAGTGATTGTCAACTCAGTCTTCAGAAGGGTGAGTCTCACATTTTTTAAGCCAGAGCAGATCAAACTGTTTTTGATTTATCAGATCTGCTGAGATGAGAGTGACACCTACCCCTGTAGGTACCAAAATAGAGTATTTTAAAATCCTTGAAATCAAAAGGTCATCTGTAGTTTCTGAAAGTCCCTCAACCTCTTTCCCTCTTCTTAATTCTTTATCTTTGCCAGCAAAAGTCATGAGTATAGATGGGTTCTGGGACAGCTAACAGCACACAGTTATTTAATTCTGTGAGGACTGACACCATAATAAAGCCTAAGGGGACATCTAAGGGGACACCATGGAATATTATTCAGCCATTAGAAAAGATAGAGACTTTACATCTTTTACATTTACCTGAATGGAATTGAAATACATTCTTCTTAGCCAAGTATCATCAGAAATGGAAAAATAAATATCCAATATACTCCATACTAACATGAAATCAATACATAAACAATTACATGCTCATAAGAACAATAAAACACTAATATAGACCAGTTCAGAGGTAGAAGGAAGTGGAAGGGGGAAGGCAGGACATTTGGCAGGAGGGAGGGCATGAGGCGGGATCTCACCTAACGTGCACATTATGAGGGTGTATAACACGCCCCCTGGCTGAGGGGCTCCTCTACAAATGCAACTTTACCCTGGAAGTGAGAACATTGTAACCTAAATATTGCACCCTCATAATAATTTGAAAAAAATAAAAAAAAGCACTACAAAAAAAAAAAATTCGGTCTAACCTCTAATTTCAGAGGTTAGGAAATGGAGATACAAAAGTCATGCCCAAATCATGTAACTAAAACAAAACCAAAGTAAACAAAGCTTTGGGGCTCCTTTTCTTTTCTTTTTTTTGAGACAGAGCCTCAAGCTGTCACCCTGGATAGAGTGCTGTGGCATCACAGCTCACAGCAACCTCCAATTCCTGGGCTCAAGCAAATCTCCTGCTTCCGCCTCCCAAGTAGCTGGGACTACAGGGGCCCGCCACAACGCCCGGCCATTTTTTGGTTGCAGCCATCATCGTTGTTTGGCGGACCCGGGCTGGATTCAAACCCGCCAGCTCAGGTATACGTAGCTGGCGTGGGCTCCTTTTCTTCGTATTTTTACCATTTACAGTAGGTGTATTAAAATAGTCCTTATACTTCTACCAGCTATTGGACCTTAATCTACTACCAATCGACTGTTTTTTAATGAACACAACATAAAGAATCATCCTAAGTGATTTTACTAAATTCCAGTGACTATAGTCTTTTACCTTTAATTAGTAAATTTAAGCCTAGACCAACAATAAAAGAGATTAAATCCTGTTAATTATCCTAGAGATTAAAATTTATTAATTTTTGAGAAGTTTCAATGCAGATCTCACACACACACACAGTATACTAATTTCTCCTTTTGACAAGAATATAAATACCAAAAACACTACAGTACAAACTGGCCAACTTGTGACCCTGTTGCCTTCATGTGCTGCCCTTGAAAGAAATGCAAAGAATAATATCATCATTGCCTGAATGAAGTTGTGCTTCACAGCAGCATTATCTATTTTGAAAAAATTAAATGTCGCTATTAACACCAAGATCCATGAAGATGCCCTAGTAAGTTAATAAGGGAACTCAAATGTGGTCATGGCAACAAAGTACTTTTATGGATGGGACTGGAGACTTGGCCTCAGCTTCATTCCTTCCATGACTGAACCACTTAAAGTTATTGCCTGACTATAGTTTAACAGTAGAGATATGAGAATATCTTATCACATGGAAGGAATTAACAAAAATTTACTGGATTAACCTAGAGTGGCACAATTAACAATCTGTCCAATTCATACAGCTTAACAGATAAAGTTCAGTCATGTATCACTTTACCATGGGGATACATTCTGAGATTTATAGTTAGGTGATTTTGTTGTTATTTGAACACTATCGTGTGTACTTACACAACAGTCTACTATACACCTAGGCCATATGCCACAACCTATTGTTCCTAGACTGTAAACCTGTACAGCATGTTACCATATTGCAGACAAGTGTAAAACAATGGTAAGTATTTGAGTATCTAAGTATTGAAAAGGTACAGTTAAAATACAATAGTATAACCTTATGGGATCATTGTCATATATGTGGTCCACCATTAACCAAAACTGTTGCTGTGCAGTGTGACTGTACTAAAAACCTGGAAAAAAATTAGGGAGGCCTTTTGTGGATAGTCCTGTTAAATTCCTCTGTCTCTGACCAGGATAACCATTCTTGTTATGGTGTCAAAATAAGACCAAAAAAGCCTCAAAAATTCTGCCCAAATTAAAATAAAGCCATGGCTACAATTACCCTGAAGAGATGGATTAGGCTGAAATTTGCAATTCTGAATTAAATAGTCTAAGAATATCTGTTATATTCAACAGGAAAAAAAAGTCACATTAATTTATAAATTCTCTTGATGCCCTATGAAACACCTACTATATAAACTAACAATAGATAATAACAAGCTACATTAATCATTTGCAACATATATGTCTCTGAACCAGTTTATAAGTGTTAGGATACTTTCAGAATTCTTGTATTAAAGGGGAGGAAAGATTGGAAATAGCCCTGTGACATTAATAGTGAGGCATTAAAAGTGGCAATAAAAGGTACACATGGAATTCTAAAGTCATATTCAATAAGAAAATAATTACCTGGCCTGGAACAATAGTATGCGTAAAGAGTTTATTCAGTTCCACTAATTTATTGGGAGTGATGTTAAACTTCAGTGCTATGGAGTTTAGGGTATCGTGGCTTCCAGCCTAGAATAATCAAACAAATAAGAGTCAATATATAAAGCGAAAAAAAAAGTCCTTCTGAAAAATAACATTAATCTATTCACAATATGAGTAAATGAAAAAGTAATAATCCAGATAGACCATGAAAATGAGTGGATACATTCTCAATTCTTAATACAATTACATTAAAAAAAAAGTCTTAAATCTAATTCATTCCTGGGCTCCGTCATCTTTGAATTTTGCTGTCCACTAATAGATTTCTAATTTTATTCGGACACAACCTCGGTCCGAATGGGGTAGAGATCCATGAAGTAAAATATAAAATTTCAAGAAGAAAAGAAAGAAGACACACACAACTGGGGAAGTGGGGCGACTTCCCCTCTTGCAGTTTTCTGTCATTTGTCTGTCTCACCACTGCAATATAAGCTGATGGCCAGTGGCCTGTTAACAGCTGTTTTTCCCTGTGCTCAGTGCAGTGCCCTATAGCATACAGAGAGTGCTAGAATAGACCTATAACTGAGTGCCCACCCTGTGCCAACGCTAGGAAATCTAAACCAAACTCAGATTAGCTACCAGTAATGGTTCACTGTCATTAAAATGATAATTTTCCACAGCCAGCCAAATTAGTTTATTCTCTAAGTCTATAAAACTTTTGACTTTTGTTCCAGGTATGAAGTTTTCTTTTCTTCTACAGGACAGGTGGAGTGGGAAAAGAGGACAGTGAGGAGATGAGAAACTTCACAGTAAATAGCTCCACTCAGGAAGAAACTGCCTCCCTGTGGTCTTGTCAACATCCCAGGATGTGCCTGTCCACAGTCACCAGATGGCCCTTTCAGTGGCAGGTGACTCCGATTAACGTCACTGAGAAGGTCCCATCTATAGCCTTGGGTCAAGTCTGCTGGGTTGACTCTATAATCAGAACCAGCTTTACCAGGTGAACCTTGAATTATGTAGAAATTTGAAGAAGCCGAAGGAAGGTGTGGACTGGTGAAAAAATTGAGATGGAGAAGGAGAATTAAGCCCATTACTGCCCTTGTTACCAAAAGCCCATCTACCAGATGAACTGCTTCAGACTGATCTAACTTTATAGTTACAGATTACTCTGAAACAGCCTCAGAAACTTTTTAGAAGAAGTTAGGATATAAATGTATATATTTTAAAATCACTTGAAATTTAAGTAAATAACATATGCCCCCTGAGAGGACCAGGATACCCTAAGCCTATACCTATAGCCTAGACATAATCATTTCTACTAAAAACAAACCAAAAAGTTAAAAAAAATTTTTTCTAATACTATATTAGATATTTATATAATACATTAAAACCCATAGATTTTTTGGGGTTTGGAGTCAGGACAAGATTGAGAATCCAGCCTCTGGAACTAGATGGTTGGACGTAAATTCCAGATCTTCTACTTGCTATCTGTATGACCTCGGGCCATTTGCTTAACTTCTCAAACAGAAGAAGACAGAGCTAACAGTGTCTCAAACAGAGCTAACTCCTCTGTGATCAAACAGAGCTAATCGTAATATGTGCTTTATAGCACTTACTTTATGGTAAGTGATCAATTAATTTACTTTATATTGTTATGAATAAAGCTTGTAAAAGATACCATGCACAAGGAGTTCAGGGAAGGAGCAAAACTTTAACAATTTCTGTTATTACATAAGGATCACACACAAATACATATATAGAGAGAGACAGAGAGAGAATTAGGCCACAGACCCTAAGAGGGATCTAGTATCACCGAATGCTTGAAACCAGAATGGTTGAACTTCCATAGCTCAGGAGCAATATAAATAATCCAGTAAGTGCTAGGTTCTCTATACCCAAAGTTACATGAGTTACCTTTTATTTCTGAGGAAAAGTATAAAAACAACTTGCCAAATAAAACCAATCTCTCCATTAACATATAATTCAAACGGGTAAACATAGCTGCCGTACTGACTTAATCCCTATTTATGTTTCCTAATTTGGAAGCTGATTTTTATGTCCACTGCATTATTGAGGAGTATATACTATGTGAAACAACTTCTAGAAAACAGTGCTTCTCAATTCTTTGGAGGGCTTGTTAATTGTACTGGTGAAGGAATACACACAGATCTCAAGGATTATGGGTCTAGAATTAGTATTATTTTTAACAATAATTTAATCCAATATTTCTCGAGTGCTTATTTCGAGAAAAGCGAACGATAACTTGCTTATCAATAGTGGTAATGTAAAATATAATCACCTCAAATCCTGTCTGAAATGAATAGGCATATATGCTCCTGAACTATCTCTAGAGATGATCACAGAGCATTGAGCATGAAATAAATGCCTAGGCCAGGCTCTTCAATATGACTCTGTAGAGGCTTGGAGAAGATCAACACACCAGGGAAGGATCAGACCTTGTTGCTCACCTCACGTAGGGCCTGGTGTGGTGCACAAATAATGAGCATAAAACAAGTACACGTTGGGAAAACATATCTAGGTAATAACAATAGCACTCTGTTTCTTCTTGAAAATCAAAGAGAATACTCATCAGCTATGCTACTTCACAGTGAACTAAAACAGATCTATAACTTAGTGCCTACCCTATGCCAAGGCTAGCATACATAAGCTATAGCTCTTGGTCTCCAGGAGCTTGTGGTACAGTGAGAGGTCAGAGTATGGTGAGAGTATGCCACTGTGTGGCATTGCAGTGATGCAAACATACATAGCATCATTCATCTATTGATTCAACAATGCAGAGACCAACACCCTTCAAGGTGCAAGGAATACGATGTAAACAAGCGGGTATCGGGTCTCTCCACAGGCATACAAATCAGGGCATGATATCTGTACATTAAAATAACAATCACACTAATGAAACAGTAATGTAAAATTGAGATAAATTATATAAAGGAATACTGATTCTATGAGAATAAAAAAAAAGGAATCTGGCCTAGACTTGCTGGATCATCACAGAAGGTAGGAATGAACATGGAGAGTAAAGGGAAAAAGATGTTGAGTATAAGGACGTAGGTGCATGACAGTATGGATGATGAAGCCATTGTTTCTTGAAAAAGGACCAGGCATGGAGGACTAAATGAACATGTTGAATAGCCAAGTGAGCTCAGAAAGGGTGTCTGGGATGGACACCTAAAACTGGTACTCACTGTCACATAAAAGATAAACCATAGCTTTGTTTGGAGGTTCTAGCAGGGGAGCACAGTTCTAGAACACCCTTAACTGAAGAAGAGTCCTCCTGTCTTGAGGACAGTCATCCTCTTCATCAAGCTTTGAGGCATACACAGGGAGCAATAAGAGAGGAAGGGGTCACCTGCCTGGTCAGTCAGATTGGCCTATGCAGCACTGGTGATCAATAGGGGGGCAGATGTTGTAGGCCTACGACTCACCTCACATTCTCAAGCCATTGGGTGACAAGAGATTGCCAGAGAAGAAAAAATGGAGGGAAAAGAAATGACTCAGAATTTGTCTGAAGAAACGTCACATTATTTAATGGGTAAACAAGAAGCACAGCCAGGAGGCAAAAAGTGTCAGGATAAATTTACATAAACCTAGTAGTATTACTGATGTCCATACACCTTGCTTATACTTACAGTGTATTCCATGGTACCATGGGGCTTCTGAACCACCATCTTCTTCTCTTTTTTATCATGTGTTTTGTTTTGATTGCCATCTGAAGAATAAATTGATGTCGATGAATAATTTCATTTTCAAGAATTGAAGACAACATAAATCTACAGTATATGAAAATCCAATTTGAAATCAACTAAGAAACAAAGACAGTGATAGAGAAATGAACCCAGGCCACAAACAGAGGCACACTACCCAGGGATGGACACCTAGATAAATGACTAATATTATCTATAACTGAGTGAGTAAAAATGAGGTCACTCTTATAGTTATTAGTAGTTTAAAAGATAATGTTTATGAAGTTAAGAGTAAAACCAGTATAGTCATGATCTAAATGATGCATAATGAAAACCAGTATAGCCCTTTTAGAAAGAAATTTTACAATATGTAGTATTAGCCATAAAAATGTTCATTCTCCAACTTAGTAATCCTTCTAGAAATTTATCTTAAGGGCAAATTCAAAAGAAAAAAAATGCTATGTGACACAGCATAGGGTTATTATAATATTTATGATACTTGTAATGAAAACTTAGAAAGACCTATATACGCCCAGCCATATATTAAGTGGGACCATAGATTTTGCTGGGGTTTTTTTTAGGTCAGAAATGGCCATTGGCATTTTTAGCAGCTGCGTATGATTCATCCTAAATGCTATAATTAAATATATTTCATTATATTAATCTACACATCAAAACCCAAGAAAATATATGGCAGTAGATAAAAATTTAAGTGACAGAATATAACATTGAATTAATCATGAAAAGATGCTCCGGCTTGTAGGTGACCTGAGAAATGCAAATTAAAACTACGTGTCCATTTTATACCTATTAGCCTGGCAAAATCAGAGAACTGCATAACCCTAATGTTGACAGAAATGTGAACTGCTACCGGGAATGTACACTGGTTTGGTCATTCCAGAGACTTAAGTATATATAGTCCATATGACCCAGTAGTTTAACTCACAGATATGTATCTTCCCCCAATATATACACTTGACCTGCCTGAGGGTATTTATCACAATGATATCTGTGGCAGTGGGGAGCTAAAAGGCAAGAAAAATGTGGTGGATAAACTCTGAGGTTCTAGACAGTAACTGACAATAAAAATAATTTAAAAGCCAGAAGTATACACAACAAATTTACATCAAGAGAAACAGAAGGGGATATATAGAAATTTAAATTTAAATGTACAGCATTTATGTACACTTAAAACAGATGGACAGAAAACAACCACGAATATTTTTTAAGGGTTATGGAAAAGCCTACACACATTGAACACAATAGAATGTGTGAATTGGGGAGAGAAATGGGAGTGAGGAATGAAAAAAGGGCATTAATGAATACATGACAAGAAGCCCCAATGATGATATGCCATGATCCAAGAAGGGTGATTAACTCAGCTCTCTTCATCTGAGGTTCTACACACATACATAAACACCCAGAAATGTTATCAACGATATCGTTTCATCTACATAACAAAGATGGTGGGCATAGTGGACGAAAACTGAAAAGTAACACTGAAACACGAAAATCAAAGTTAATTCACATAATTGTCTCACTTTCCAATATTTCCTTTATATAACTTAAAATTGAAAACCAAAGAAGAAAAAATAAATTTAAATCAGAGCTACCCTTAAAATTCACCTATATGAATTTAGTCATCTATATGTTCACATCCGATCCAAAAAGACCATAAAAACCACTTTTAGTCTACAAAAAAACCTGATCTCTCTACTGTTAAGAGGGCCACATCTAAATTACCTGAGCAAGAGGGGACTAATGACTGTGGACTTTGGATCTCCAGAGATCTAAAGGAGATTCTGCACAGCTTATCCAAAAACCCAATCACAATATTTTACAAATCAGTAAAAACTGATTTGAATAGTTCTTGGCAGGTAAGAAATAAAATGTTAACAAAACTCTACCATTTTTCCTTCTAAACAATCTGAAAATTTTTAATTGTTTGCTTTTGCTTTGTTCACATGGAAGAGGAATACCCCAGGCTAACAGTCCCAAACACAGTCCTCCCATAATTCCTTTTGGCATAAGGTTAAACACTATTCACTCCTTTTAATATCTCAGTTCTACTTTCTTTGCCTACTTCTGCCCTCCTCATGGTCTCCATAAACAGCTGTCACTTTAGGTCCTCTCGCTTTCAGAATAGCCTGTTTATATTCTTTTAAGCTATTCCTATTATAAAGCCCAAGACGCTTCCTTCTTTCCTGGAGTGCAGCATTTGGTCCACAACCTTCCATTAGTTGTTTATAGGTATCTCTGGCCTCAGTGGGGAACACTACTTTAAGCCACCAGGTGGGAGCTTCTGTCTTGTCCAGCTGGGGGGAAAAAAAACATGTGTGCTGACTGAACCTTTCTGGACAAACTTTACTATGAATGCTGGAATTAGTACAAAAATTAAATAACCTTTCACTGGTGCAACTGAATAGGCTAGAAAAAAAAGGTCAAGCATGCAATATTAATAAAAGAAAAAAAAAATCTTCCCTTCTTCCCTTCAGAGTCTAAGTTTTGAGACCCTGGAGGTAATGACCATAATGTACCTATCTTTGAATGTCCTGTATCTTAATATGATACTTGATATATCTGGTTGAATAAACTTCCAGATATAGATTAGTGAGCCTGATGTGTTTGGCTGTAGACAATACTTTTCACCAAATGTAACATCACACTGGGCAAATCATATGCACCTGTCAAAGCCATAGCCCAAACACTATGTTTCAGTCAGCTCAATACAGAAAGTAGAGAAGTGGGGGGGGGGGCGCTTCTGGCTCAAAGGAGTAGGGTGCCAGCCCCATATGCCAGAGGTGGCAGGTTCAAACCCAGACCTGTCCAAAAAACGCTGGAAAAAAAAAAAAAGAAAGTAGAGAAGTAACTGGCAAATTATAAGGATCTAATTTAATTGACTTTATTATCAGTATAGCCCAAAGCTAAGTTTTATATTGCTTCTTAAGTACTTTTTGCAGTGAGTTGTAAAAACAATCAATTATGTCTCAATGTGCAAAGTTCTGAGTGTCTTACCAAGACAGGTTCTGCTGCACATAGTCCACAAAGTCCTGGAGAGGTTTCTGGCTCTGGAGAGAGCCAGGAAGACACAGGAGCTGCAGTGGGAAAGGACCATTCTGCTGGGCTTCGGGATGGGGCTCCACCTCCCGTGTTTTAGGTGAGGACCCATGACCATCCCCAAGGATGCCACTGTCTTGCAGTGATACTTCCACTTCTAGGTACAGGCCTTTATACCTGCCCAGATCCTGGCCCTCCCTCTGTGCCCAGGAAGCTTAGGCAAATGATGTATAAGTATCTACTGCCAGAGGGAAAGTAGGCTAAGTGCTCCTCAGAAGCCACTCCGGCTGTATGGACTGTATCCCAGGTTAATAAGGAAGTACCTGCGACAAAAATGAAAAAAGCCCCAGAGGAATGAAACACAGCCCTTCAGCCCAGTGCACTTCACACCGCACAAATCTTGAGGGAGCTGGAAGGGGGAACTCGCCCTGACGTAAACCTGAGTGATCCTGGTGCTCTGCCACCTCCCTCCTCGCCCCGTGAGAAGGCCTGGAGGGCCCAGAACACAAGCTCTTGGCTCCTGCACCTGAGAAGAAGACAGATAGGAGTGTGTGGAAAGAAGACTCCTCTCTGTGCATCAGGACTCACAGAAGGGGACACCCCGCAGGGTGGCTGGCCTAGAGGGGCAGGACGCCGGCTGTGAAGGAGTCCCTTGTCCTGGTGATCTCTCAAGTCCTGGACGAGGTCATGACTGCCACGAGAGTAAATCTTATGAGGAGGTCTCAGATTTGAGAACCAAACTAAGAACGGTTTAGGTTTCAAGGAGTGGCCCCAAAATTACAGCAGAAGAAGGGCAGAAAAGCAATTAGAGAGATGAGGAAAGGAATGTAATATCACTGAGGCCATGGAAAAATCTTAAAGGGAGGTGTTTTTGACACTGTCAGATGCTACACAGAGGCCCAGAGATACAAGCCTGGGAATGGGTGACTGGAGGTTAGAGAGGGCTCCTGAAAGTGGAGGGAGCTCAAGACAGAGGGTATCAGCAGTGAAGGAGAGGTGAGGGTCTCTGCTAAAGCATAACAGGATAAAGACAGGCCTGGTAGAGTAAGAGGCGGTGAACTTTATTCATTTTTTCTGAGACAGAGTCTCACACTGTCACCCAGGTTAGAGTGCCATGACATCCTAGATGACAGTAACCTCAAACTCTTGGGCTCAGCAATCCTCTTGCCTCAGCCTACCAAGCAGCTGGAAGTATAGGTATGCGCCATGACGCCTGGCTAGTTTTTCTGTTTTTAGTAGAGGTGTGGTCTCACTCTTGCTCAGGCTGGTCTCAAACTCATGAGCTCAGGCATCTACCTGCCTCAGCCTCCCAGAGTGTTAGGATTACAGGCGTCAGACACCATGTCTTGCCAAGGTGTTGAAATTTAGAAGAGTTACTATGGCAAAGATAAGGTTTCAATAATGTGAACATTAAAAAGTTACACAACAATAAAGGTTCACCTAGAGGTGGGGTCTCAATACCAGGGTGATAGCTGCATAAAGTAGGCCAATACACCACAGTAGGGGCCATCTCAAGAGCTAGAGCAGCTGTGGGTGGGGGATAGTGAGATGCTGGAGAGAACAGTGTGATAAGTTAGTTTCCTACTGCTGCTATAACAAATGACCACACGTTTAGAGGCTCATAAGTAAAAATAAACACAGATTTATTATCTTCCAATTCTGTAGATTAGAAGTCAGGCGTGGGGCTTGGCACCTGTGGCTCAACGGGCTAAGGCACCAGCCATGTACACCTTAGGGGGTGAGTTCGAATCTAGCCCGGGTCTGCCAAACAACAATAACAGCTGCAACCAAAAAATGGCCAGGCCTTGTGGCGGGTGCCTGTAGTTCCAGCTACTTGGGAGGCAGAGGCAAGAGACTCGCTTGAGCCCAGGAATTGGAGGTTGCTGTGAGCTATGATGGCACTGCACTCTATCCAGGGTGACAGATTGAGGCTCTGTCTCAAAAAAAAGAAGTCAGGCGTGGGTCTCACTGCTTTCTTCTTGGAGGTGCTCAGGGAGGGTAGGTTGCCTTGCCTTTCCTAATTGCTGGAAGCTGGCTACTTGTCTTGGCTCAAGGCCCTTCCTCCGTCTGCAGAGCCAGCAGCAATTAATTCCCAAGTCCATCTCACACTGCCATTTGTCTAGCCCTCTCTCTCCTATAACCCTCTTGCACTTTTAAGGACTCTTGTGATTCCACTGGGCCACCTTGATAATCCAGGCAGATCTCCTTATAGCCAGCAGGTTGGCAACCTTGATTCTATGCACAACCTTGATTCGCTTTTGCCATATAACATAATAGGTCGTGAGAATTAAGACATGGCCATCTCTGTGGGGAGGCCATTATTCTCCATACCACACATGGAGAACAGATTTTTGAGAAAAGATAAGAGGTTGAGATTCAATGAGGGAATTTTTGAGGATTCTAGTAGTAATGTCAGATGTGGACGGTGAGTGTCCTGCACGGTGTTAGGAATGCAAGACTCGGTAGATATTCCAGATCCAGAAAAAACTGGCAAGAATGAGTCAATACTAACATTCTTCAAAGCTGAACATCTGACTCCTGTCACAGAACAACGATGACAGGGTGCATCTAGGATACTGGACATATTCAATATTCTGGTTGAAAACAAAAACAAAAGAGAAACCTATGCATTACCTGGATCTTGAAACCGTAATTTCTACAGATATAAGAAGGACAGAAAAGAAACTATAGAGCCATTTTTCCCCTCTTGTTATCACCTCCTGACTAAGCACAAATAGAACTTTTGAAAATTATCAGGTTTTCAAATGATGTCAAGGTCAACTCTGCATTGGGCTTCTGCTTACTGAGGCTGTGTGTCTTCTTCCCTGACTCCCACGGGCAACCAAGTCTCCTCTCCATCTGTCTGTATTGGGAATTCCGAATGGGGTTTATGAGGCCAGCAGCACAGTACCACTGATATCTAAAGAAGGGAGAATGGATTCTAGGGCATCCAGTGAGAGAAATTTGTAAATGCAAAAATTGTGCCTCATTAGATTTTTCTCAGAAAAGGGGTACCCTGATTTATGAACACGAAGATGTTTCCAGTGAGAGGGTATATCCCTGTACTGGAAACCAATGCATTCAGCTATGACAGTTTGTTGACATTAGTCACAAAATCAGATCATATGCTATCTCCTTTATGTCACCAAACATCTTTCCGATTACAATTTGTCTTAGAGCAAAACAAACTGGGTTCAAATAGCAGTGCTGACACATTTTCATAGCTATGTGATGTTAAGCAAGTTACTTCTGAAATCTTTGCGCATCGGTCTCAATTATTACCTGTAAAATGAACTGCTATCTCAAAAATGTTGTTGAGGAAATTAGATGAATAAAGTGTTAATTTCAGAGCCTGGCACAGAGTAACTGTGTAACAAATGTTATTATTATCATCAACATAAGTAAAAAGCAATTCGAATAGTGTTCAAAGATACATAACTGTGAGCAAAAAGGTTTCATACCAAAAATACAGCAGTGATATAATATTCATGATAGAGTACTATGAATTGTGTATTGAAAAACCATATCTGATCATGTTTATACATGTCCCAAATCATTTGATGAAATGAAATAGCTATTACTGTATTTTTTGAAAATGTAACTAAAAAACCCAACTGTTAGAAAACTACATGTAAACTTTCTCAACCTGATAAAGAATTTATTTATTGTTTGATATTCATTAGAGATTATGCTTCTAAAAAAGCAAGGCAACACTGAAGAGCAGGCATCTCAAAAGCACTGTGCTACAGAAATGAAAACTGACTTGTGTTGTCACTTCCAGGTCTGCAGTAGCTGGTTAATTACCTAAACTCAGTGGGCACTGAGGACTGGGAAGGCCTTGTCCCCAGCTGAAAGAAAGACCCAGGTGAGCAGAGGAACGCTCTGCACCAGCTCTACCCTCTTCCTTTACCTTCTATCCGCTGAGGAAGGCAGATGCCTAAGAACAATCAATCCCAGCAAAGCTTTTAAGGCTTTTGGGCATGTTTATCTGTCACTGCCCTGAACTACAAAGCAGAGGCTAACCTACTGCAAAGTGAGGCCACACTCCAAGTACTGAAGGTCATAAAGAAGAAACACTGTAGTGGAGATAAAAGCAGAAACACTACAAAACCTAATGGAGGCAGTTTGGAAACTCCCAGATGGAGAGGGAACTCCTGCCACTCATTGGAGGCTAGTGGACCTGCACAGCGCTGCAAGGCAACAACTGGGCGTGAGTGCACTTGGCACCCACTCGTACATCAATGATCTCTTGAGAAATTAACCATGAGCTTCTCCTAAAGCATTCTGGTATAAACTGAGATGAGTCTTTTTATCAGAAACCAGAAGGAAAAATTTTTTTAAATGGTATAACACTACCAATGTCAATTCATGGTTTATACCCAACTTTGTTCTGAAATCTCTAGTTGAAGCAATAGGTAAGAGTTTTTAATTCTAAAAAGAAATGAAAATGTGATTAGTAGATTTATTTTCTACTTATAGAGCCAAAATTATCATCAAAATGTTAAGAATTCATTAAACTGTTCGGTAATACATAAGAATATCCAAAAATACTTTTAAAAGGTAAGTGAGGGTAGAAACACTCTACTCATCTCTATTGATGTTAAAACACATGATGATAAAGCCAGAGTAATCAAAACACTGTGGTGACATGACTAAAAAATAAGAATTTAGTGTAAAATAAGAGAGCTATTATAAATCAGCAAGAAAAGGCTGGGTTTTCCCTTAAGTATCACACTAATTCAGGGTAGAGGGGAGATGCTGGCATCAGACAGACGTGGATGAGAGTTCTAGGTCTGCCCCTTGCTCACTAGGTGACCCTGGCAAATGACTTTACTTAAGCAGAATTGGTTTCCCAGCTGTGGACTCCAAGGAGTTACTTAAGGATTTGAAAGACAATTTAGAAAGAGCACTCTGCAATGTGCAAATAAGTGCTCAAGGAACTTTAAGGATTATTAAACACTGCCTAAGATTTGGAGAAAAGTTTAAGTTACTCTCACATCAATGTGGGTGGATTAAAAATTCAATAGTAAAAAATAGTCATAAATGTCTTTGAAGAAAATATAGGACTTTGTATTTGCTTCAAGAAATAACATTCTCTACTGGTGATGCACACGTCTCAAATTACTGGCCCGGCAACATAAAAAGTGCAATTAAAGTATCCAGGACTGTTATTTAGCACTTGAAGGGGAACCTCTGGAAAATCTAAATCACAAGCTGTTACAATTAAAAAAAAAAAAAGATGTGTCAGGGAAGCATGAACTGTGTACTCTACAAGAACTTTGTATTTTACCATCTCTCACAAAGGACAATTTCATGTTGTACGTGTCACTGAAGCTTGGATGGACTGAGACGATGGACAGAGTTGGATTCCTGTGAAACTGGCTTTTATATTTCCTGTATTTTTTTCTAAAGTATAAATTTGCCCAGTTAGTTTCTTGAACCATTTTCTTTTAAAAAGTCATTTTGAAAGGAGTATTTTGGAGGGTGGGAAAGAAGCTAGGAAGTGGGGAGAGAAGCAACACAAGGCCTGAGGAGCAGCAAAAGGAACCTACGGGGATGAGTGTCCCGGGGGGTAGATACTTTATTTCTTTATTTAATTTAGGACTCATCATGAGCATTAGAAGTATTTTTCCCTTGCACCCTCCCCAGTTTACTGCCAATTTGATTTTTCAAAGCTTAAAAACACTGACCTTATTTAGACCAATCTGCTTACATACCCTCAGCCCAACCGTATTTGGGTATTTCTCTTACCATGAGATTGTTCACAATGCAAGCAGATAGAACAAGTCAGATTAATTGAGGAATGACATCTGTGTTATGCAGACCACTATGGTTATAATGGGAATAGACTCCGAACTCAAGCTGGTATGTAGCAAGATAGGTTTCTTAAGACACAGCAGTTTCAGTGACTGTATCTTTCTGTTCCGCCAATGACAAGAAAACATGTTAATGGGGCTGTGAGAGGCCAGAGAAAGAGTGTCCCTTTAGTCAAAGCTGGTATAATCACAGCTAGGACAACTCAGGAGTGTTTGTTTCAGAGACCTGTAGACACAACTATTCTCCAACTAATGGGATTTCTAAGGAAATGTAACCTTGAAATTCTGGATTATAAATCCATCTTTCCCTTTGGAATGTATTTCTATAGAATAAAATCTACCACATTGTTGATATTCTGAGGTTTTGCAAACTGTGTGGCTGAAAATGTCTATAGTGATAATGTTCAAAATAGAGCAGAGGAGAGAAAAAATGACGACAGCCTTTGGAGGGGCAAGAATGGGCCAAAATCTCTTCTGGAGGCTAAGAAATTTCCAAGTCATGAGCAATAGAAACTTCTCTCTACCTCATCAGTCCATTTGTTTTATGTCTCAGGAATGTGGAAACAAGAGATCCGGTACTTCAGACTATAAAACGTGAACAAATGCTATGGGGCTGAAGAGTCGGCAGCATGTGATACTTGGATGTGTAAAACCTGACCTCCTACTTAGGATTCTTGCTTGCTTGGCTCTTTCTACTTCCATTTCTCAATATTTGGTAACCTAAGAGTTATAAAGCTAGTTATTTACTACATAACTAACAGATGTTAAATCTTGGGTTTTAAGAATTGTGGTGCCTTTAACATCCATAATTATAATTGTTATGTATTTTTAATTTTATGTTTAATTAGTTACTATGCTCACCACCAATTCTTTCATAAAATGACTTATTTATTTTTCAGGCCTAGATTTTGGCATGGCTCAGACAATAACATCCCTCCCTCTCAGTAAATTTGTTTCAGGAAATATATGACCTAAGAGACATCCTTCTTTAAACTCTGTATGTCTCAGAATGTCTTGCTGTCTTTGAACTTAAAAAATAACATTCACCACACAACTCAGGAAAAGATTTTAATTCCTCTGGTCTTCTCTGCTATGGAGAAGTCTATGTCTAACTCTCTTCCTTGTTCCTCTGTGGGTAATTTCTTGTTTTTAAATTGTCTTCATCATTTATTCATGACTTGTAAATATTTGCTACAATTTATCAATGTGCTAGAGTTTTCCCCTTAATTCTGCCTAAATATAATGAGCTCTTTGGATTTCTAGACTCGGGTCTGAGTTATAGCTCATAAAAGCATTTTCCTAATCTATTTCTGGCTTCGATCACTGCTTCTACTTTTTTGGCTTCTTCTCCAAGAACACCTTTGATTTTCAGAGTCTTTGCTCATGCCTCTCATTTCTGTCATCTTCTCGTACCACCTTCATTCCATCAGCCACATTGAATGCATTCTGGGGACACCTGTAAGGTTTGTCCTGTCCACTACCGAGGTGTTCACGGTATGAAACAGCAGTCTAACTTCCTTGATGGTTCCAAGAAGCACAGGCCTACTTCCATCCTAATAATCTCAATTTATTTTATATTCAAATCCCTTAAGCTCATTTGACTTGATTAAAAAAAATTAGATTCTTGACATCCTATTTTCTCATGAAAATCCATTTTAATTTTGGATTCTCTAATTCTTTGAGATGTAGAGTACAGAAATGATAATTAGTTTTAACCAGAAGTCTGATTTGGTTAAACAAAAACCCTAAGAAAAAGTAATCTGTGTATGGAAAAGTGTCAAGGTTGCCTTTGTGGTAAATAACTCAGTAATTAATCACTTACATATCATTAAAAACAAAAAATGTATAGTAAAGGAAAATAACATTCAATTTATTTTTTCTTGGTAAATTTCTTTTGAACTCAGGACAGTAAACTATGATTTAAAGTGATTAATATAAATATGACATACTTATAATATTTTTCATTCCAATTTAGGCTTGTTTCCCTATCTATAAAATGTCTCTATCGCTTTCCAATCTTATGACTGCATAGCTATATTTCAAATGAAGAACTTCCCTATACTGAAATGTTACCCATGTTTGTAAAATTCCAATTCTTATCTCCATGTTCTTAGAAGAAAGGAAGTGTACTATTCTAAGATTAAGGAATAATGCATTCCTTTATATGAAAGTATTCTGTGATATAATTCATGCCAATTTAATGTATCTTGATACTGTAATACAGACCAAACATCTTTTGATATATTTATAAACATCCTAGCATACTTGTATCACATTTTACTTAACATCCAATTTTGAAAATAGTATATTTAAGACGTATTATTAACAAACAATTCCTTAAGAGTTTATATTATATAAACAATAAATGAAAAAGGAGTCACTATATATTAGGACATACACAAGAAAGCACAGAAGGGCTGTGTTTGCTTATTCTAGAAGTTTTTTTGATGTTTATTGCATAATAGGTGCTGTGCTAGGTGCTGGATCTAAATTTATCTGATGCCACCTGCTTCAATGTAATTCCTCCACTTCCTTTCTCCTACTCCCCTTTCAAAAACAAAGCAAAACATCTTTAAAATCAGTTATAAAATTGTTATAAGGAGGCAATTCTCGTGACTCAGTCTTTCCATAATATCCTTTATAGGTATCTTACATATTCTATTCTTCAAAGTATCAGGAGATAGCAATGAATTTATTACTTGCTAGCAAAACTGAGGCACAGACAAGCATAATTCAAGAAGTGAAAACATTTAAAATATGCATCTTTGGATTAGGCTGGTAATATTATAGATCAGGAAAAGATACCTACAAAAAAGTAATTACTTGTACATTGCTCATAGAACTTTGTATTTGTTTAATGTTCTTTTTGTAAAACTCTTGCTTTTACTCTAGTATTCCATTTTCCTATATTCCCTGATTGTTAATACTAAAAAATAACTACATGATGTGTCAAAAAGAAAAAGAAATAAAAAAGAAAATAAATTCTCTTGCAATTTCTGTTCCCAGAGAAAATGAATACCAACATATCATGAAATGTCCATGTGATCTTTTCCTTTTTACATAATCATTTGTTGCCCAGTAACATTTCATTTTGACTCTCTATGTGGTCCCCGGATTACTCTTTTACACGTATTGATTCATCTCATACCCTCAAGTAGTAATGTGCAGGCCTTTCACTTGAAATCTATGTTCCTCAGGGAAAATTTACTTGGCACTTTCAAAAACATCTCCAACACAAATTCATCACCCTCCTCGAGCATCCTAGTTTGTCAGTTTGACTCTGTTCCGTTTCTCTCACACACTACACCGGTCATCGGATCCTGCCATTTCTATGAGCAAAATCTCTCTTTAGTGTGCATTTTCTGGTAGCCTTGGTCTCAGGCCAGCACAGCCTGCCTTCATCCCGCTATTTTCACGTCACAGTTAATGGAAAACAAAAATGTATAGAAATGAAAAAGTAGGGAATTTCATTTGTCATTGAAATTCTCCTTCACTGGATCCCTACTGGCTACCCCCACAGCAAGTGGGGGGTTCCACCCATGACTCTGCCCATCATCCTCAACCCTGCACTCATTGAGGCCACCTCACCAGTACCCCTCCTAGCCACACCACGCCCCACAGACCCCATACCCACCTCCGAGGTCAACTAAGGCAGGTTCAGAGATCGGGACCAGTGCTTCCCACCAGGCTATCCCTGGCCCCCTTCTGGCTGTCCTGGGGGCCACAGATTCTTCAGGCCTAGTCCAAGCTGCTGTCATTGCTACTTGGACAGCGGCCTGAAAAAGAGAACTTTTATAGCCCCTGTGGAGACCCCCCCCCCAAACCAGACTGTGGGACCTTCCTCTTCTGCTCACCATTCCTAGGGGTCCAGCCCCTGAGAGTGCACTCAGGTGTCACCTGTAGCCTCTGCCTCCAGCCTGGCAGTTCTGGGGAGGCATCACTGTGCCAACCTTGCAGTGCCTGCGTATGCCCCTCCTGCCCATGGTCAGGCATTGAAAGCCACACCCAGCCACTCTGCACTTTGTTCCCCTCTCCCATCCTACTCCCATCAGCCCTGGGCCACCTCCTCCAGTTCTTCCTCTTCACTAATTAGTTGGTCAATTTGGAGAGCTGACTGGCATCATGGAGTGTGGGCAAGCAGGGCTGAATGGGGTACTGCCCACAGGAGCATGTAAATATGGAAAAACAGGACAACAGTGGACTTTTTATGATATAATAAATGTCTTAGTATGACATCATTGTTTTTCTTTCTGATTTCCTTCTTGAACTTACAGGTCAGAATACCACGTTACTGTGATGCCCAGGACCTTGTATGAACAGTGAAATGCAGCTGAGCCTACGAGTAGTTTATTCTACCTCACCCAGCCACCAGCTAGAAGCTAGGACTGGGGTCAGAATTCCTTCACACTGCTGCCTCTCCCACTGCTACACTTAGTCACTACAGGTGTGCTAGGGGCTTGGGCAGTTGTCCTCTTCTAGTAACTGCTCCAAGGGAGACATGGGAGACAGCCTAGACTGGTGTCAGTGGCATGATGAGTCAGGGCTGAATAGCATTTACTCCAAAGTCTTCCCACAGATGTGCCTCATGGTTCAAGAGCATAAAGGAGCTCTTAGGTTTTGAGAGGTGGAGGGGCATCTTTCCCATATCTGCAGTCATGTTTCTTGTGGGGGAGATCCTTTTTTTTTTCTAAGAGACAGTGTCTTGCGCTGTTGCCTGGGCTAGAGTACAGAGATGCAAGGAAAGCTCCCTGTAGCCTCAAATTCTAGGGCTCAAGTGATCCTCCCACCCCAGCCTCTCAAGTAGCTAGGTCTACAGGCGCACACCACCACACCTGGTCATTAATTTTGACCCCAAATCAAAAAGGGGCAATTTTTCCCTGTCCTGCAGCCTCCGTGTACCTGTAACCAACACATGATTAGAGGACACTCCCCTTCTTTCCCTATGCATCAGGATAAGACAAGTGGGAGTGTGCATGGTATGGCCTCTCAAGCGCTGAGGTGAGAGGAAAAAATACATATTTGTCTTCAACCCTGTTTCCTGGCCTACAAACTCTTAAAATCCTTAGAATCTCCAAAGTGATGTCTTTTTTTTTTTTTTTAAGACAGATTCTCACTCTGTTGGCCAACACTAGAGTATTATAGTGTCATAGCTCACAGCAACCTCTAACTTCTGGGCTCAAGGGATCCTGTCTCAGCTACCCAAGTAGTTGGGACTACAGGCACCCACCACAATGTTTGGCAAATTTTTCTATTTTTAGTAAAGATAGGGTCTTGCTCTTGCTCAAGCATGAGCACCACTGCAAGAGGCCCAAAGTGATGGCTTTTTGGATACTGAGTTGACTGATGGCCAGCCCCTAGGTAGTTTCAGAATGAGGGTATTCACCAAGGTAAAATTAGAGGGCTGGGACTTTCAGTCCTACCATCCAACCTCCAGAGAAGAAAGGCTGAAAGTTAAGGCAATCATTTTGTTTGTTGGTTTGTTTTTTGAGATAGAGCCTCAAGCCGTCACCCTGGATAGAGTGCTGTGGCATCACAGCTCACAGCAACCTCCAATTCCTAGGCTCAAGCAAGTCTCCTGCCTCCGCCTCCCAAGTAGCTGGGGCTACAGGCACCCACCACGACGCCCAGCAATTTTTTGGTTGCAGCCGTCATTGTTGTTCGGCAGGCCCGGGCTGGATTTGAACCCGCCAGCTCAGGTGTACATGGCTGATGCCTTAGCCCGTTGAGCTACAGGCGCTGAGCCAGTTAAGGCAATCATTAATGGCCATAGGTTTAGTCAATCATGCCTATGTAATAAAACCACTATAGAAACTCAAAAGGAAGGCCTGGTATGGTGACTCTACCTATAATCCTAGCACTCTGGGAGGCTGAAGCAGGACCCAAGACCAGTTCAAAAGAGCCAGAGAAAGACTGTCTCTACTAAAAATAGAAAAACTTAGCCAGTCATTGTAGCAGGCACCTGTAGTCCCAACTACTCAGGAAGCTGAAGCAGGAGAATTACTTGAACCCAAGAGTTTGAGGTTGCTGTGAGCTAGGCAGAGCACTCAGCCTGAGCAATAAAGTGAGACTCTTGTCTCATAAAAAAGGAAAAAGAAAAAAGGTAGGAAGGAAGCCAAAAGAACAAGGTTGAGAGAACCTCTATATAACTAGAGGTAAACAAAACAGTCCATATGCCCAGAGAGTGACACACACCAATTCCATGGGAACAGAAGTTCTTACACTCAGGACATTTCTAGACTTCACTTTTATGTCCTACATCTCTTCATCTGGATGTTTATTTGTATCCTTTACAATGTTCTTAGTAATAAACCAGTAAATGTAGGTATGTGTGTCCCTGAGTTCTGTAAATCACTTTAGCAAATTAATCATACCCAAGGAGGGAGTTAGGGAAGCTGGATTTATAGCCAGTCAGGCAAAACAACCTGGGGCTTGCAATTGGTATTGAGAGTGATGGGGATGCAGTATTGAGGGCTGAGTCCTCAGCCTATGGGATCTATCTGCAGGTAGATAATGTCAGGTTTGAATTAGAGGACAGCTATCTGCTGTCGGCAGCATAACCGACTGCTTCCTTGATGGAGGTAGGGAGACCCCACATGTTTGGTCACAGAAGTGTTCTGTGTTGATTGTTACTGAGTATAATTGAACACTTTTAAGTGAGTTGTTCCCCCTCAGAGTGAGATTCAGAATGTTGTGTATTAAGCTTTCCCAAGCAAGGTATGTATATCACCTTGGCTTCCCTCCCACCATGGCACCTTTCCCCTCCTCATGCATGGAAGAGAGTGGAACCCTGTTGTTTTACCAGCTGGCCTCCCTCATGGAGACTTAGGGGCACTCACCCTCTGCCTGGGGCCCAGCAGGCTGTATGATCCTCAGTACTGCAAACTTCCCTTTGCTCAGCATGTCCACATTGCTGGGCATTCAGATCCCTGCAAGTGCCTCCCTTGTAGAAAAGGGTGCCTCAGAAGTGGGAACAGCCTGATGTGATAAAAAACTAAGACATGAAACCTTAACCCCATGCTCTCTTCTCTTCCTTCTCCTCCCAAGGCCAGACCACACCTGGTTTCCACACTAACCTGAAACCTTGCCAAACCCTGCCCCTGGGAAAATTAGGAGGGGCAGAGGTCTCTATGGGTAAATAGAGAAACCCTGGATCTACAGCCAGCTAGAGAGTAGGGCGCTTGGCCTCAGCAATACTGTCTCTATTCTCCCATCTGACTCCCCACAACCTCTGCCTTTAGGAACTTGCATTTGTTTCCTTTTGGGAAAAATAGTATTGACTGCTGCAAAGAAGGCCATCCTATGAACAAAGGAATATGACAACTCCAATGTCCCTTAATTGATCTCAGAAAATAGGAAAGAAGGGTGGTGCCTGTGGCTCAGTGGGTAGAGTGCCGGCCCCATATACCAAGGGTGGTGAGTTCGAACCCGGCCCCGGCTAAACTGCAACAAAAAATAGCCAGGCATTGTGGCGGGCGCCTGTAGTCCCAGCTACTAGGGAGGCTGAGGCAAGAGAATCGCCTAAACCCAAGAACTGGAGGTTGCTGTAAGCTGTGTGACGCCACAGCACTCTACCCAGGATGACAAAGTGAGACTCTGTCTCTAAAAAAAACAAAAAGAAAATAGGAAAGAAGATGAAACAACTGCAAACTGACCCTCTCTTTGCTGGGTAGCAAAGAAAAACATTTGCCAGAAGTCCCATCTGTCATGAAAAGAACAGCCAATACTTGGATGAGTTATGTTGTAATGTTGTCAGTGTTGTCTCCTTGAAGGCAAAGGGCGCTTCAAGAGGAACTAATACTCTGGCCTCGATTCTGAACAACAAGGAAGGATGGTTTGATGATATGGAAGAGACAAAACCTGGCTCGGTGCCTGTGGCTCAGCAGGCTAAGGCGCCAGCCACGCACACCTGAGCTGGCAGGTTCGAATCCAGCCTGGGCCTGCCAACCAACAATGATGGCTGCAACCCAAACAAAAATAGCCGGGCGTTGTGGCGGGCGCCTGTAGTCCCAGCTACTTGGGAGGCAGAGGCAGGAGACTTGCTTGAGCCCAGGAATTGGAGGTTGCTGTGAGTTGTAATGCCACGACATTCTACCCAGGGCGACAGCTTGAGGCTCTGTCTCAAAAAAAAAAAAACCAAAACCAATGTGAATGTAGTTTTAAACACTGCTGAACTATAAACTTAAAGGTGGCTGGGTGTAAATTTTATATTATTAGGTTATTAAATCTGAAACTTCCAATTTTGAATCCAAAGTTTAGTTTATTATATCACAAATAGACACAGTATAATTAATCAAAATATGTGCCTAGAATAGTGCCACATTTTTGCCATTGTAACGGAAGCGTGTGTGCTAGCAGTGATGAAGCCCGGAGAGCGAGTGGCCAGGAAATCACAAAAGACGTTTTCCGCAGCTTGTTGAGAAGTGACTATGTTTCCTGACAAGAAGTAATCCAAAGTCTGGAAGGGTAGTCAGTTGGTGTAAGGCCTGCTGAATATGGTGGATGACAGAGTTCCCAAGTCCAGTTTCTGTAATTTGAGCAGTGTTTATGCAACTGTGTTGTCTTACAAGAGGATTGGTCTGTCTCTGTTGACCAATTTTGCTACTTAATTGTAAGCATCCTTATCATTTTGTCAATTAGGGTTAGGGTTAACGTTTGACATCCTCTGTAGTCAATTGACCACGTTTCATAAAACCGTAGTTGTTAATCTCAGCACGGGACCATCAGACATTGTTAGCTTTAAGAAACTTTTTATTTCAGATTAATGTGAAGGTACAATTATTAGGTTACATTGTTTGTGTTTTTTAGGTAAAGTCCAAGTTGTAGTTGAGCCCTTCACCCCCATTAGCTTTTATGGATGAATGTTCGGTTTTGGAGTATACTCCAGATTTCATCATTATCCAGCCCTCATGCCGAATGCTTGGAATTGTCAAAAAGAATCCATTTTCCATCACATGTGAGAATACAGGATAGACATACTTTGCCTTTATGTCCTGATGGCAAAGAAAGGCAATTTCGAGACAGTTTCCCTTCTGATGCTCATTTAATTCATGCAGAGTCCAGCTGTCCATCTTCTTTACCTTGCTGGTTTGTTTCAAATAGTCCAATACTGTGGGAACAGTGATGTCAAACCTTGCTGCCAGTTCTCACATAGTTTAGGTGGATTTCTTTCCACTGAAGCTTTCTGCTCAACCTGAGCCTCAGGTTGCCCACGTACTTCAATTTCAAGATTAAATTACTAGAATAGAACTTTTCAAATTATCTACATACTGTGCATTAACTATCCACATCCTTCCCAAACACCTTGTGGATATTTATACTGTGCAACTGCCTTGGTTGCACAGTGGAATTCATATTAAAAAATAACACACATTTTTGACTTGCTCATGGCTCCACAAAAATTGCTCTGGAATAGTGGTTCCCAACCTTCCTAATGCCACTGCCCTTTACTACAGTTCCTGTGGGTCACGACCCCTAGGTTGAGAACCGCTGCTCTAAAACAAAATTTGAAAGATAACCACAAGTTACAGTAATGTGGGTTTGAAAGAATGAGGATGTATGTTCACAAAAAAAAAAAGTGTCAAAGATATCCACTGTCAGACTTAGTACTTAAGAAAATCAGACATTTCGGGCAGCTCCTGTGGCTCAACGAGTAGGGCGCCGGCCCCATATACCGAAGGTGGCGGGTTCAAGCCCGGCCTCGGCCGAAATGCAAAAACAAAAAAATAGCCGGGCGCTGTGGTGGGCGCCTGTAGTCCCAGCTACTTGGGAGGCTGAGGCAAGAGAATTGCTTAAGCCCATGAGCTGGAGGTTGCTGTGAGCAGTGTGACGCCACGGCACTCTACCCAGGGCGATAAAGTGAGACTCTGTCTCTACAAAAAAAAAAAAAAAAGAAAATCAGACATTTCATACTTAACAGCCCAATGTGTGTTTCCTACCACAATTTGTATCTATATTCTCAGCCTCCCAAGTAACTGGGAGTACAGATGTGGGCCACCACACCTGCGTAATTTAAAACTTTTTTTTTTTTTTGGTAGAAGCAGAGTGTTACTTTTGTTATCCTGGCTGATCTGGAACTCTCAGCCTTAAGCAATTCTCCTATCTGGCCTCCCAAAGCTGAAGGATTATCACCATGCCAGCCCTAAATTTTTAAACAACTAATTACCTCTTCTTTGGGTTCCTGTAACACTTTGTATCTCTGTTATTTAAGTGCTATAGAAGATTGTTTAAGCCATTTCTCTGTGACATACTTTTCCCTGGTTCTGTAACACTAATTGCAAAGTCCGGGTTCATTTTTCTTTCTTAGCAAGTGCTTATGTAATAGAAGCTTCCTCTTATAAAATCTGGTGATTTAATACTTGTGAGTTTTAATTTAGAGATTATGAGGACAAAGGTATGTTATATAAGCCGTATTTGATGGTATCCACTTTCACTCCTGCATGGTTGTTTATCACTGTGGGTTTCTCAGTCTGAACCTTGAGGATATCGGGGCAAAAGGAGGATGTTTTATAAGTCTGCATTATTACCATGAGCCCAGGAGAATACCTGATATCAGAAAACCCTTTATTCCTTGGACATAAGTTTATTTTGTTCCGATTGATTTGAGTACCAAGATGTGCTATTACTGAGCTACCCATGTTACTTATAACTCTCACTCCTCCTACCCATAGGCTATATGGGCTGCTACACTTGTGCAATCTTGAAAACAGGTAATTAACATCCACTGAACTTCTGACTCAATATCATGTCTTCAGTGGGACTTTGGCAGGTATTTGGGGGCAGCAACTTCATGACTGAATTCTTTCAGATGCTTACCGTGTGGACATTCTGGTATATGGTCCGAGCCCTGTGAATGCTGGATGGAGCCATGCAGGAAAGGAAGGGAGGGGGAGCCATGTCACAGATTGATGTCACAGGTGCCACTAAGCATGGGTACAGCAGAGTTGTCACTTTCTAAGGAAAACTTGGAAATGGATTTATATTTTCAGCCAAATAGAATGATTCATTTTTAGGAAGGCAGCAACTGGACCTGCCAATATTTTTCTCAGAAAAGAACTTGAACTTCTATGAATTACCTGCACAAACATTTAGCTTGGACTCCAGAGTCCTGTACAGTACAAGAAGAATGAGTTCATTCTAAGGAAGTTTAAATGCAGTTATTAGTTGCTAATCCCTGCATCCCTGAACTTTAGCCTGGCCTCTATGGAGTGTCTAGTTTTAAACAGAGCTGCTTCCTTGTGGTCCCTGTAGAATTGTTAAGCTGAACAGTGCATGTATACCTGAGCACCTTAGGGTTATTTTAGATGCTTGGTGAATGGTTACCCAGTGCAGTATTAGTTTTGATGTATCGATGTTGAGCTTCTTGTGACAATAACTAGTCTTCGGGTCAGAAAAACTTTTTAAGCCTCCTCTTGTTCAGGGAACACAGACCTTCTTTCTGACCCCCAGAATCTTGTATCTACCCACCTGCTTGACTGTTCTCTTGCCTCATAGCTCTCTCAGACCTAATTGGGGCCCCTGAGAAACCTCGTTCTTCACTACCTCCTCCAGATTTATGTTGCCTTTGACTCTGTGCCTTTCTTATTAAAAGTCCCACTATTAACCTTATGACTCAAGCCAGAAACAAGGTACTATTTTTTTGCCCTTTAGTTTAACTGATAAGTTTCACTTAATATTTCTGACATCTATGAATTTTTCTTCATTGTTACACCATCAGTCTCACCCATGCCTCTGTCATTCAGTTAAACTGCTGCCCTGGCCTCCCACCTTTCACTTTTTCCAGTCAGTTCTGCACATAGCACCTACAGTGTAAAACAACGTCCTCGTGTTATCTCCCTGCGTAGAAGCCTCCTGTGGCTTCAGGTGGCACTTTAGATAAAATAAACATATTGATGCTGGCCTGCATGTCTGGACATGTGTGATCTGGCTTTGATTCACCTTTCCAACTTCATCTTTCCCTCATTCTTTACTTTCTCTCTGGCCCCGTTGGCTTTTCCTTGGATCTTTGGCTGCCCTCAGCTCTTCCCTGCCTTGCAGCTGTTCTGTTTCCTGCTCCCTGTGCCTTTGTCTGCTCTTCACCTGGCTGACTCCTTCCCATTTGTTAGGACTCACATTGTTACTTTTTCCTGAGAGGTCTTGGAAGGCCGTTTATATTAAATCTGCCCTCTGATAACCTCTCTCAAGACTTAGCAGAGTTTTAAGAGCACTGTTTATTTATTACATGGCTCCTCACCATAATGAAATGCTCCATGGGGACCATGTCTGTTGGTTCCCCTTCGTACCCCCTGCATGTGGCTTAGTGCTGGTACAAGGGCTGCACTTCATAAATGTTTGTTGAATGAGAGACTTTAATCAAAATATGTGTTCTAGAAGGAGCAGTAAAAACTGGGCTGGCATGTGATACCTATAGCAGTGTTTGCAGAGTGCTTCCACAGGGTTGTCCAACAGAGTATAAAAAGAAGCTCTCAAATTATTTGCCATCTTGCTTTGCTGCAAAGAAAGCTTGGTGGCAGCTTCAGAGTTTGTCGGGGGGGCGGGGAGGGGTGTCTAACAGGTTAAGTTCAGGATCTGTTTTTGTTCTTGTAAAGCTGTGCAACTTTGAGCAAATTAACCAAGTTCTCCCCAGTCTGCTAACACATACATGGGGAAAATAATATCTATGTCATATGCTTATTATGGAGATTAAATGGGATTGTATATGCAAAGGACATAATGCAGAGCTTGGCACCTTGTAGGAGTTCAGGCATTCTTTTTCTTATTGCCTCAAAGGATTAATGAGGACGTGGGAGAAAAACTCATTTAACTTATCTCATGATCATATTGTTCTCATTTAATGCATAATCATACACAGGAGCAGTAACATGAGGGTCAAAACCAGTTTAAGAGAAAAAAAACTCCATCTCCTTGTAAATAAGCAAGGGTGGACTGGCTACTTGACATAAATAACATTAAACTTCCTCAGAAAGGTATACATGCAACTCTCCTTTGCCTCATCCCAGGGCTTGTTGATTAACATTGTTAGACTATAATTGCTAATAATTACAAGGAGTTATTTTCCACCCTGGTTAAAGTAGATATTCCTTAGAGATAGGCCATATGAATACGATTTCCCATTTTAGATATTTCTAGATCTAAAAAGCCCTGGCAGTACCATTGAAAACGGTGGAGTCTAGAGTTCTTTACATTTGTCAGCTTTGAGGGTAATTAAGGAAGTTGAATATTCTGAAGACAGAGTATTGTAAAATCTGATGAGTTAGACTTAATAGGTGGTACATGTACTTAAGCCATTGTAATCCGGATGTTAGATGGAGTTTAAGGGAATTGTTCGGGTTACATCTATTAAAATCACTGAAGACGGATTCTCTGCCATTAAATCAGAATAGTTCACTCACCCCTTTCACTATCACATTTGTTTCACATGGACAGGAACCATGGCAAGGGAAATTCTTTCTCTCTAAGCCAAGTCCTTCAGAGAGCTAGGGCCTGAGCATTGAGCATTTAAGATGTCTGTATTTGTCTACTCAAATATTGACCCAGATGAGGAGCTGCGTTGTTTATTTAGGGATAGGTGTGATTTACAGTGTTGATGCCACAGGATGGACAGGATGATTAATAGACATCATGCATTATTCAACTGCTTAGCTCAGTTGTTTGGAGCACAGGAATGTTGGGGGGGGGGCAGAGGAACAGTTCTGAATTCCTTCTGGGGCTCACTTATATCATGTTCTGTCACCAAAAATCTCACCTCCCAGCCATGGTTGGTTATTTGGGACATTAGACTCATGACATGTGCATGTACCTGGGCAAAATTCCTGGCCAAAACTATTGAAGATGTGCTGAGTTAATGAGGGGGCGGGGGGATGGTTGGTTGGTTATGTGAATATTGATGTCTAGATATGTCGATAGCTCAGCTGATGGTCAGCTTCTCACTGCAGACTCAACTTCGTGAATCAATATAGCTGAGCTGAGAATTGTGGTTACCAATGTTGATAACACATGTGCGGAAGGAATACTGTCATCGCACAGAGGGCACAACAAACAGTTGTGTCATTGTCATGTTTTTTGTCTTTAAAAACATTTCGTTCTTTCATTTGGTGGTTGTTTACCAAAGTGAGTCAAAATTAGATCTATCAATGGTTTTGGTTATTGAGTTTTTTAGTGTTTTCAGTTCTGTCTGCTGGGGCTATCGTGCTTGAAAAAGAAAGAGGGCTGATACCTTATGAACAACCAGTCTGACCTTTGCTTTGAGTAGAGAGAGAGCTCGCTGTTACGTAAAGAGACAAAGCATCACCTTGGCTGAGATGCAGGTCTGAATGTTCACAGCCAACGTCTCACACATCCCAGCGTAGAACTTCAGACTTCCCCTTTTCCCATTTAATCAATTTGATGCTTGTGACTCCTGTAGGCTCTTTGGGCTTAATGAGACAATATGAATGGAAAGGAAGTCAGAAAAGAATCACGGTAGTAGTATTTGGTCTGCCTGTGAGCTACCCCTTAGCAGCCTGTTGTGGAATCTAACAAATCATTTCTCTCTCTCTGTGTTTTGTTAACAGAATGCTATGAACCTACCTCCTGACAAAGCCCGGTTACTGCGGCAGTATGACAATGAGAAAAAATGGGAACTGATTTGTGATCAGGTGAGAAACACTAATGCTTTATCAAGGAAGTAGTGAAAGAAGAGAGCCAGGTTTCTCTCCTCAATATGCCGGCTTTTCCCAGCAGCTCATGGATGTCTGTCTACGACTCTTTGTTTTCCTATTTCTTAATACCAAAGGAAAAGCTAGTAAATGACTTCTTTACTATTTCATTATTTTAGTTCTCTTCTTTATTTTCAAACATTTTCCAGTTAAATTTGCTGGGAAATCTGGTGAAGAGAGTAAACCCAAATTCAGATGGTGCATTTCTCTGTTTGCCTTCCTAGCAATTTGTGCTGCTTCAATACGTGGGCTGTCTAATTGGCTTTCCCAGTCACGTGTGTTGATGTGTATTTTTGTAGGAAGGTGAAAAATCATTTCAGATTTTAGGAACTCTCCAGCTGTTCTTATTTTATCGTTGACTCATTATATCAAATTCAGACTTTTCAGAGAGATATAAAATAAAAAGTGAAATTTTCCACTTTCTTTCTCCCCACCCTTCACATTCTATACTGTAGTGATCTGCTGGTGAGACTTTGAAGTATCTTCTTCCAGCTTTTTTATCTTGTTTTTAAAAAACAAATAAAATATGATTATATCCACACGCACTCACTCTTCCACATCCCCATACATATGTCAGTGTATATGTCTCTACTTCATTCTTTTCAGCATCCGTGGCATTCCGAGGTAATTGATAATAATTTTTGTATTTTTTTTTTTTTTGAGACAGAGTCTTATTTTGTCACCCTTGGTACACTGCCGTGGAGTCACAGCTCGCACAAACCTCAAAAACTCTTGAGCTCAAGCGATTCTCTTGCCTCAGCCTCCCAAGTAGCTGGGACTACAGGTGTCTGCCACCCCCCTTGGCCTCCCAAAGTGCAAGGATTACAGGCACGAGCCCCCAAGCCCAGCTTAGCTTTTCCTTTTTTAGTAGAGACCAGGCTTGCTCAGGCTGGTCTCAGACTCCTAAACTCAGGCAATCTACCCGCCTTGGCCTTCCAGAGTTCAGGGTTTACAGGTGTTGCGTACTGTGTTACAAAGCTAAGTACAGGGTAGTGTTATACTCCTTGGAAGGGTCACTTTCTGAAGTGTATTTTTATTGTGTCCCATGAGCTTTGTGGTGGTTGTAAACTTGCCCCTGCTGCCACTTTGAAAGTTCCTGAGGAGCACTGTAATTCCTTCCACCACAGTTTATACGAGGTCTCTGCAGTAGGACAAACATGTCAGGGGAGCAGAGGGATTTTCCTGTCCCCTATAGGTAGATGGTTCGCGTAAAGCTTCTGAAGCACTCATGTCGTTTTTACTTTAGTTCCTAAACTAAAACAGTACTGGAATGGTGGTAAATACACCATCTTTTCCCCTCTGTGCCTGAGCACTAAGAGTAGGTAAAAATGGAAGAGGAAGTTTACTGCTTATGTGACCGTGATGTCAAGAGAAAAAGGGGTTGTTGACCTTATCTTCTCTCTTGAGACTTTAAGGAAAAATGATTTTATGTAATGGCAAGGAAAAACCTAGCAGGGATAGCCGACGTAAAGGAAAAGTAATCATACAAATGCAGGAGATAGAAAATGTTTTCTTTTTTCTTTTGTAATTGAGACTTTATTGGTTGTGTTGAATATCAGTACAGACATTTCAATTTGTACACAATTCTTAACATACATACTCAAAATCTAAAAAACCATTTATTGTAATTCTTTTTAAAAGTTATTCCAGTGACTTTGGAGCTTACAATTTGGAGGCTAATTTTCTTTAAGAGGATCAAGTACCAGTCTCTCCAGATGTTGACAGGCTGTCATGGGTCCCACCAGTTCACAAGGTATCACCATGTACATACACTATACGTTAACAAAGCTGATAGGAAAACAGGACCACCAGAACAAAGATAGTACGGGGTGTACAGGGCTACGCAAGTCTGACAGGGAGACCGCCATCAAGGGAGTGACTTTCTTTCGGAAACAATTGTACTAACAAACAACATGGGAATAGAATTTAAAACAGTCGAAACATTAAACGCAGGACTGGGATTCCCATATTGCCATTTAGCATGCTTTGTATTATAGGATATAAAAACTTACCCCCATCTATGGAATGTTAAGTGACACCCAAGATAATCAAAGCCTCCCATAATTCAGCATTCCATGCTGTTTTCTGGTTGTACCAAAAAAGAAAGTTCAAGGCACGAGAGAAGAGAACAGAGGCAAAGGGTGGGTGGTTGTTTCTTAGCACTGTGAAGGCTCTCCTTCCCTTCCCTTTCCCCCTTTCTTTCTTTTCCCTTCTTCTTTCCCTCTTCCTTCCCTTCCCCTTTCTTTCCCTCCCCCTTCCTTCACTGCCTTCTTCCATCCCCTCCCCCTTCCTTCCCTGCCTTCTTCCATCCCCTCCCCCTTCCTTCCCTGCCTTCTTCCATCCCTTCCTCCTTCCTTCTCTTCCCTTTTCTTTCCTTCCCCTTTTTTTCCTTCCCCCTTCCTTCCCTGCCGTCTTCCATCCCTTCCTCCTTCCTTCTCTTCCCCTTTCTTTCCTTCCCCCTTTTTTCCTTCCCCCTTCCTTCCCTGCCGTCTTCCATCCCTTCCTCACCCCTGGCTTGCCCCTTTTCCCATATTCTTGTGCTACAGTTGGGTTATAGCCTTTATATGAAACCTATAAATTAGCTCCATAGTAGGGCTGAGGACATTGGATACTTTTTTTTCCATTCTTGAGATACTTTACTAA
>CAUYON010056629.1:0-46604 GCA_963573935.1 Arctocebus calabarensis
GTTTTTTTTTTTTTTTTTTTGAGACAGAGCCTCAAGCTGTCACCATGGATAGAGTGCTATGGCATCACAGCTCACAGCAACCTCCAATTCCTGGGCTCAAGCCAGTCTCTTGCCTCTGCCTCCCAAGTAGCTGGGACCACAGGCACCCGCCACAATGCCCGGCCATTTTTTTGGTTGCAGCCGTCATTGTTGTTTGGCAGGCCTGGGCTAGATTCAAACCTGCCAGCTCAGGTGTACGTGGCTGGCGTCTCAGCTCATTGAGCCACAGGCGCCGAGCCTACTATAAAGTTTTTTAAATGCATTTTATAAATTAAGTTCCCTTCTATCCCTAGTTTACTAAGTTTTTAAATTATTATTAAAAATACTACTAATAATAGACATCGAAGAATGACAATTAAAATAATCATATGATTTTTCTACTTTAGTCTATTAATGTTATTATTTAAATTAATTTTTCCTGTTAAATTAGCCTTATATTCCGTGTATAAAAACAACCAGTCATGATTTTTTTTATGGATTGGTAGATTTGGATTGCTAATATTTTGAATTATTTTCTTCTGTGTTTCTTTTTTTTTTTTTTTTTTGAGACAGAGCCTCAAGCTGTCACCCTGGATAGAGTGCTGTGGAATCACAGCTCACAGCAACCTCCAATTCCTGGGCTCAAGGGAGTCTCCTGCCTCCGCCTCCCAAGTAGCTGGGGCTACAGGCGCCCGCCACAATGCCCGGCCATTTTTTGGTTGCACCTCTCATTGTTATTTGGCAACCCGGGCTGGATTTGAACCCACCAGCTCAGGTGTACGTAGTTGGCGCCTTAGCCTGTTGAGCTACAGGCGCCGAGCCTTCTTCTGTGTTTCTAATGTCATCGACTTTTCTTAAACTGTCTCTTGGAGTGTAGGTGTTAAAGTTAAGTTAAAGTTGAAGTTCAACATTGTTCTATTTTTATTTGCTCTAGGAGAGTTTGTGTAAAATTAGGATACTTGATTTATTGCTTGGTAGAACCTAACATAATGCCTATTAGGTCAGGAGTTTCCTTCTTGAAAATTTTTTATTACACATATATTCTTTTTAATATTAATATTAAAATATTCAGTTCATCTATTTCTTCTTGAGTAAACTGTATTTTCCTAGAAACTTTTCCATTCTATTTAAATTTCCAAAAATGTTGTCAAAGATTGCTTATAGTTTTATTTTATTATCATCTTATTGTTTTCAGGTTCTGTAGTGCTCTTTTTTATTACTAATATTGGTTATTTGTGTCCTATCTACATTTTAATTAATGGTCTCAGAAGCATTTTATCAATTTTTCCAGTTATTTCAGATAACCAGCCTTGGCTTTATTATTCTCTATTTTATTTTTCTTTGCAACTTGATTTACTTCTGATCTTATCATTTTCCCGTGTTCACTTTCTTTGGACTTGTTCTGCTGTCCTTTTTTTTTTTTTTGGAGACAGAGTATCATTGTGTCGCCCTCAGTAGAATGCCGTCACGTCACAGCTCACAGCAACCTCAAACTCTTGGGCTTAGGCGATTCTCTTGCCTCAGCCTCCCAAGTAGCTGGGACTACAGGTGCTTGCAACAATGTCCAGCTATTTTTTTGTTGCAGTTGCCATTGTTGTTTAGCAGGCCCACGCTGGGTTCGAACTCACCAGCCCCCGTGTATGTGGCTGGCACCCTACCCGCTGAGCTATGGGCACTGAGCCTGCTGTTTTATTTTTAATTTTATCCAATGGCTGCTTAGTGGATTAATTGTCAATGTTTTTCTTCTTCACTACTCAAATATTTAAAACATATGTCTCCCTAAAATGATTGCTTATACTTACCTAGCAAGGGAGAAACCATGATCACAAAGGTGGTTTTCCCAGGGCGAGGCTTATCCATTGCACTCCAGATGTGCTGACCCCTGCGATTTCCCCAAATGTGGGAAACCCGACTGCATAATTTGTGGTAGTGGTGGACTGCATTCACATTTTTCTCCTTTTTTTTATTAAAAAAAAATAATAAATAAAATGACTGCCTAGATGCTTTGGGATATGTACTAGTACTCTTGTTATTTGGTTTAAAATATTGCATAATAGTTTCTTTTAACCTATGGATTATTTGGAAGATAGTTCTTTTTTTTTTTTTTTTTTTCAGTTTTTGGCCGGGGCTGGGTTTGAACCCACCACCTCCAGCATATGGGGCCAGTGCCCTAGTCCTTTGAGGCACAGGTGGTGTCCTGGAAGATATTTCTTAATTTCAATTTTCTTAGTTTTCAACCATACGAGGACTTGTGAAGATATTATTTATTTATAGTGTAATGGCTTTGTGCTAAGAAAACTATTCTGTATAATGTCAATATTGTTATTATTTATGAAACTTTTCTTTATGGAACAGTATAACATGGATTCATATGTTTCTCAAGTGGTTTAAAAGCGTGTGTATTCAATATAGTTTTGGGGTATAATAACCTATATACCTATTAGATATATTTTTAATTCTTTTTCTTTTTTTCCTTAAAGCCATGTGTTGCCAGAATTTTGGTTTTTTTTTTTTTGAGACAGAGTCTCACTATGTTGCCCTCGGTAGAGTGCTGTGGCATCACAGCTCACAGCAACCTCAAACTCTTTGGCTTAAGAGATTCTCTTGCCTCGTCCTCCCTACAGGTCCCGCCACAACACTTGGCTATTTTTTGTTGTAGTTGTCATTGTTTTATCCTTTGTATGTGTCTATTATATTAATAACAGAAAGAAGAATGTTAAAATCTTCTACAAACTCTGTGGATTTTCCTATTTCTTTGAGTATTAGATCAACTCAAGCTAATCTAGCGTGTTTTATGAGGAAGGGTTTGGGCATATGGTTTTTTAACTTCAGTAAGGGCTACTGTACTGCTTATAAGAATATCTTTACTCATTTGAATCACACCAGCAGAGAAAGAGAGTTCTTACCTCCTGACACCTTTTCCACATGTAGTATTCTCTACCTTTCTATAATATGTTTTTCCATTCTGAGCAACAACAGGTATTTTGTTGAATTTCTGTGATTAATAATTGAGTTTGAGGTTTGCGCCTGTGGCTCAATGGGCTAAGGCGCCAGCCACATACACCTGAGCTGGTGGGTTCAAATCCAGCCTGGGCCCGCCAAACAACAATGGCGGCTGCAACCAAAAAAATGGCTGGGCGTTGTGGTGGGTGCCTGTAGTCCCAGCTACTTGAGAGGCGGAGGCAGGAGATTCCCTTGAGCCCAGGAATTGGAGGTTGCTGTGAGCTGTGATGCCACAGCACTCTATCCAGGGTGACAGTTTGAGGCTCAAACAATAATAATAATAATAATAATTGAGTTTGAGTCATCACTGATTTGGGGGTTTTTATTTTGTTTTGAAACAGGGTCTTGCTATGTTGCCCAGGATGCAGTGCAGTGACTATTAGCAAACACAGTCATAGTGCACCACAGTCTCAAATTCTTGTACTTTTAATTTTGTTGTTGTTGTTGCAATTTGGCCAGGGCCAGGTTCGAACCCACCACCCTTGGTATATGGGGCCGGCACCCTACTCAATGAACCACATGTACCACCTAAATTTGAGAAGAATTAAGAAGTTTCAAATTCTTCGGCTCAAGGGATCCTCTCACTTAGCCTCTCAAGTAGCTGGGACTAAAATTGTATATCATTGTGCCTGGCCATTGAGTCACCATTGAATTTTGATATCCAGTGATGCTATTAAGAATACTATTATAATTCTGTATCTTGTTTCTTCTCTATCATCTAATTTTATCTCAAAGCTTTTATATTTTTGCTATATTCATGGTATTCTGAAATTTCACAAGAGTGTATCTTCTTTCTTTCTTTTTTTTGTAAGGCATAGCCTCTGTCGCCCAGGGTGGAGGGCTGTGGCAGCATACGTCACAACAACCTCAAACTCCTGAGCTCAAGTGATCCTCTTGCCTCAGCCTCCCAAGTAACTGAGACTACAGTCGCCCATCACAGCACCCAGTTAGTTTTCTATTTTTATGAGAGATGTGGTTTCACCCTTATTCAGGCTGGTCTCAAACTCCTGAACTCAAGTGATCTCCTGCCTTGGCCTTCCAGAGTGCTAGAATTACAGGCATGAGCCACCATCAGGCCACTTTCACAACAATGTATCTTCTTTCATTTAAAAAGTACTATGGCACCCTTAAATATGATAACACATGGCTTGACTCTAGAATAGCATCTTCCTTTCTGTTCTGTTTATTTTTTTCCTGTTGTGGAGCTTCTATTATTCATGAATTGGATATTCTGGACTGATGCTTTGTCTCAGTCCATTTTTTCTGCTATAACAAAATACCACAGACTGGGCAATTTATAAAGAACAGAAATTTATTTCTCATAGTTCTGGAGGCTAGAAGTCCAAGATTAAGGTGCCATCAGTATCAGCTGTCTGGTGAGGGCTGCCCTCTACTTCCAAGATGGTGCCTTGTGCTCTGTCCTCACATGGCAGAAGGGCAATGAGTGGAAAGCTACGTGAAGCTTCTTTCACAGGGTTGGAATTCCATTCATGAGGAAAGGAACCCTCATGGCCTAATCGCCTCTTCAAGGCTCCTACCTCTCAATACTCTCACATTGGCAACACCTAAATTTTGGAGGCAACATATTCAAACACAGCATCCAAGGCTGGGTGTGGTGGCTCATGCCTGTAATCCCAGCACTATGGGAGGCCCAAGAGAGTGGATTGCCTGAGCTCACAAGTTCAAGACCCGCCTCAGCAAGAGCGAGACTCCATCTCTAAAAAATAGCCAACCATTGTGGTGGGCGCCTATAGTCCTGGCTGCGAGGGAGGCTGAAGCAAGTGAATAGCTTGAGTCCAGGAGTCTGAGGTTGTGAGTTATGACGCCACAGCACTGTACCCAGTGTGACAAAATGAAACTCTAAAAAAAAAACAAACCCTGATAGCATCCCTTAAGTGTGTTTCATATTTGATAATATTTTTCATAGCTTACTCTATTTTGGGGGGAGAGATCAAATAAACATTGTCAGTTTTCTAAAGCTTTTACTTGTTCTCTGTTACTATTTTATAGCATCCTGTAATAACCTTTTTTTTTTAAGTATGAGATTTTTGTATCTCTCTAAGCTTTTTTCTTCTGTTTCTTGAATATTTTCATTTAATTTCAAGACCTTTTATTCTGCTTCTTTGTTCTTTGCGTGGTGTCTGTCTTTCTCTTTTTCATTTTAGAAGATTTCTTCAAATGTTTGATCATTCTTAGCTACTTGTTCATATTTAAGAACAAAACGAGTAAAAGTAGAAGGTGTTTCATAGGCAGAAAACTGAATGACTAGCAGGCTGCCTTGTATATGGATCAGATGGGGAACCAGCCGCTGCCTTAAGGAGCCTCCACAGGCCAATCTGGAGAGTACCTGGCCGTACAGCCAGTGTCTTTGGGAAAGACTCCTCTAATCTTCCATTGAGATAGCATTATTCCATCTATTCAGAATTTTGAAGTAGGAAGAGGGAGTGAAATGAGGGTCCGACTACTCTTTTAAGTATCTCCCTGAATTATTGTCATGCCTCACCCCTGCCCTCCATGGTCCTGTGGATTTCCCAGTGTTTATCCATTTCTTATCAGAATTCTGTTCTGTGCACTACACTCTGCAGTTAGCTATTCCTCCTTTTTGCAAAAAGTATGTTGGCATCTCTTGTGCTAACAAAGGGTGCTAATGCTTCTTCCCTTTGTCCTTGTGTCCTTATGTATTTCCATTTCAGCTAGTGGCATAATTACCCACCTTCTCACTTGCCAGAAATCTGTATTTCACTCCAAATTCCTCTTCTCTCACCCTTCCACATCAGGTGGTTCAGCAAGCCAAATGATTGTTATAGTATAAACATCTTCAGGATATTTACCCACCAATATGACTTTATATCTGGCCCTTATTCTCTCTTACTTGGACCACTAGAGAAACCTTCTGGAGAATATTCAACCTCTAGTCTTATACCTTTTCAATCCACTTTCTTGCAAATGACTGCGTGACCTTTCCTGTTGTAATGGAAAGGATGTGCCCGTGTTGGCAGAACATCCGACCATTATTAGTCCTACCTGACTCCGCTAGACAGAATTGGTTCTACCCTTCTCTGTGCAGTGTCTTTAATATACAGCTAATGTGGCATAGGTCAATTGTTTTTCAATATGCTTAATTGTTTATTTTGCATTTGCCTTCCACTAGACCATGAACTTCCTTAAGTCAAGTACTGATCATGACAGATTTAGATTTTTTTTTTTTTTGGTAGAGACAGAGTCTGACTTTATTGCCCTTGGTAGAGTGCTGTGGTGTCACACAGCTCACAGCAACCTCCAACTCCTGGGCTTAGGCGATTCTCTTGCCTCAGCCTCCAGAGTAGCTGGGACTATAGGCGCCCACCACAATGCCCGGCTATTTTTCTGTTTCGCAGTTCAGCCGAGGCCGGGTTTGAACCTGACACCTTCGATATATGAGGCCGGTGCTCTACTCAATGAGCCACAGGTGCTACCTGACAGATTTAGATTATTATCCCCAGTCCTTAGCATAGTACCTACTAAAAAGGTAAATGAAGGATTACCCTAAATAATCAGTCATGAATCGTTACATATGTGTGCCTTATTTATTTATTTATTTATTTAGGAGACAGTCCCACTCTGTCACCCTAGGCTGAGTACCGTGGTATTATCATAGCTCACAGCAACCTCAAACTCTTAAGCTTGAGCAATCCTCTTGCCTCAGCCTCCCAAGTAGCTGGGACTACTGGCACCCATTATAATGCCTGGTTAGTTTTTCTATTTTTAGTAGGGACAGGGTCTAGTTCTTACTCAGGCTGGTCTCAAACTCCTCAGCTCAAGCAATCCACCTCCTTCAACTTCCCAGAGTGTTAGGATTACAGGTGTGAGCCATCATGCCTGGCCATATGCATGTCTTTTAAATATATTCAATATGTCTTTGGGTTTACATAGTGTGTATAGAAGTATTTCTGTCTTTGTTTGTGTGTACAGCTACATATGTTGCTACAATTTGAAACAAGTTCACCTTACAGAATCTCAGATAATAAAAAATTAATTCCAATGGCTGTGATTAGTCATTTCAAAAAGTAACCCGTCTTGAAAGATATTTATAAACATCCCACTGATAAAACTTGAATGTTCCCCAAATATTAACATGTATCTATAGTTTCTCCCAAATAGCCAAGAAATTAAAGTAATGTGACATAATCTGATTAATTTTGATGAGTTCATAGTTGTAGTGTCAAAACAAAATATCAGAGGTAGATTGTAATCTATTCATCTTTATTTACCATTTCTGGAATGCTTTATTTCTTTGTATAGATACAAATTCCCCCCTAATATTATACCCCTTCCTTTAATATGTCTTATATTGCTAAATGAATTCTCTCAGACATTGAGTGTCTGAAATAGATTTTATTTTACCTTTATATTCGAGGGATATTTTTGCTAGGTACGATATTCAGAATTGGTAACTTTTTAACTTCCAATATTTTAAAGATACTGCTTCAGGCCAACCACAGTGGCTCACACCTGTAATCCTAGTACTCTGGGAAGCAGAGATGGGTGGATCGCCTGAGCTTACAAGTTCGAGACTAGCCTGAGCAAGAGCAAGACCCGTCTTTAAAAAATAGCCAGGTATTATGGCGGGTGCGTGTAGTCAGCTACTTGGAAGACTGAGGCAAGAGGATCTCTTGAGCCCAAAAGTTTAAGGTTGCTATGAGCTATGACACCACAGCATTCTACCAGGGGCAAGAAGGTGAAACTGTCAAAAATAAAAAATAAAAAAAGATTTTGCTCCACTGTCTTCTTTTTTACATTGTTTCTCAAGAGAAGTCTATTATCATTCGTATCTTTGTTCCTCTGTATGTACTATTTCTCCCCCCTCCCCACTGGTTACATTTTTTATTTTTCTTTTCAGCAGTTTCTCTATGATTTGGTTCATTTCTTTTCCATCCCTCATTTGGATTTCTCTGAGATTCTTGTATTTCTGACTTTTTTCACCAAATTTGGAGATTCTTAGCCATAATCTCTTCACATTTCTGTTCTCCTACTTCTTCTCTAATTATGTGTATCAGGCCGTTTGATGTCTTACACCTCTTGGATATGTATTCTGTTTATTTCTCTTGTAAGGAGCCAGTCCCCACACAACAGGGGAGTGTCCCCTATGCTCGGTGGTGATGAAGGAATGAGGAACATGAAGACAATAGAAATAGAGTTTATAGAGTGGGTGGCGGGGGTCAATGCCCTTTGTGCGAGAGACAGTGAAGACCCTGAACTCTGGATGCACTTGGGTTTTATTATTTCTCCTGATTAGTTAATGGGTGTTTGCAACAACAACCACATACATCATCCCTGCAGTTTCTCCTGCCCTAATTCTGGATTACCCACACAATAACCCTTTAGCTATTTTTATTACTTTTACTTTTTAAGATGGGATTACAGAAAACAAAGGAGCATGGACTTTGGAGCTAGATGCCACCCAGCTAATCCTTTGTTTCCTGAGAGGGGGGGTAGGGGACCCCTTACTCATCTTCAGGAGACTGGAAGAAAAAGGCTGAATCCTCTTATCTCACCCCATAAGAACTAATCTTTCTTGCTCAATGGGTCAGCTGTGCGTGGTGTCCTAAAATGGTTTCCCAAGCCCTTCCAGGCCCCAGCCACACTCTTGTGGACCTTTTTCCTGGAGTCCTTTCTGGCTCTAGCTAGGCCTTTGCAGGCCTCTTTCCTGAAGTCCTTTCATGTTCGTGCCAAGCTGTCTCACAAAGACCCCAGTATAATATGTAATTGGTGGAGGCTCATGGCCTCTTCCATTATCTGCATATCTGACCCTGATCACAAAGCTTTTCATACAATCATTTCGTTATTATATCAGCCTAACTTTATTCCCACAATCCTAATTTCCCTAATGGTCACCCACATTCTCTCACTCTTTTTCCTTTACCTTTCTGTTTAGGTAATTCTATTGACCTGTCTTTAAGTTAATTGACTCTTTCCTCTGCTGTGTCTAGTCTGCTGACAATGCTATTGAAGGTCTTCCTTTATGATGGTGTGATTTTTATTCTATGCCGGCACTCTGATTTGACTTCTTTTATAGTCGTCATCTTGTTATTGACATTCTCTGTCCATTCATCCCCCTTGCATGCCCATCCCACCCAGTCCCCATCACTGTACTCTTAGTTACTGTGAAGTCAATGGTCTGCTGATCACAATACTTGGGCCACATCTTGGTGTGGTTCTGTTGATTGCTTTGTGTTTTGACAATGGCCTGTATTTTTTTTTCTTGTGTATGTGTGTATATTCCTCCTTCAATTTTTTAATTGAATGTTGAACACTGTGATAAAAGAATTGTAGAGGCTGATGTAAATAGCATTTACTCTCGAAAATGGACATACATTTCTCTGTCAAATTACTCATACGGGAGGTTCAGTCGATCCAAGCAGTAGTTAATCTGAATTTGGGTTTGTTGTTGCTCCAGTTCCCTTCAGTGCACCACAGAATTTAAATTGCTCCAGTAGTCAGCTGCTGTTATCTTGCCTTCAGTGTGGGGCCTGACACTCTGAAGGTTGTTCTCTGCTCCCACTCCACTCACATCTCTCTTCAGACTTGTGTTCTTGTGCCTCAGAGAGGGGGCTGGTTCCATGTTCTGCTTTTGCCCCAGTGATAGATTATTTGCAGCCTGTTACTCAGGGCAAGGCTCTTGATGAGGGCAGGGAGGTTTGTGGTTATCATAGTCCAGCCTTAGTCTTACACAGGATCTGTGTGCCTGGGCCTTGAGGGTGGGATTTCTTGACATTCCTGCCCCTCTCACAGCCAAGGAAGCCAATTTCTGCCTTGTAACTGTACGGATTCTTGGGCAAGAGTGAGTTTCCTGCTTCACCTCCAGTAAGAGGTGCCCTACACACAGCCTTCCTGCCCTACACCAGGAGCAGATGTTTCTACTCTTCCATGGGGACAGATTAACTTTGCCTAGGACTGTGGTAGGAAGGGCTTGTGATCTAAGGGGGGAAAGCTTCAAAGTGAACGTTTGCTTTTGTGCCCCCCTCCTGTATTAACCAGGGGCAAAAATATCCCAATATGAATGTTCCTGGCCATTTGGTTGGTGTCTTTTAATAAATGCATGGTTGTTATAGCACAACAGCAGTATTTATAGGGATAACATCTCTTTTTATCCTGATCTTCTGTTTATCAAAGAATTTTCTGGAATTAATGTTACTTTTCACTTTCCTTCTTTCTGGGAAGAACTTGTGTTGTACTATTCACAATTGTTATGAAAAAAATAGCCAATAGGTCTGGTGATTGGGGTCCCAGGAGCCTGATCACTTTATAGAGAGCTGGTTGAGCTGATGAGCTGAGGGCCAGGCCCCAGGAAGACCTGATGCTCTGTGAAAATGCAGCTGGCCAGAAGACCCCCACACCACATTGACAACAGTACCATGTTGCAAATGGTATTCACCGTATTTTCAGTGTTACTGAATGTATCATCAAGGAATTGGCAGCACAGTTACAATACAATCAAAAAATAACCTGAAAAAAAAAACCTTATTATGTTTTAATCTTATTATGTAAAAATCTTATTATGATGGTTTCTTCTTTAGTATGAAAATTAATAGAGCCAAGCACATGAAAGATATATATATATATATATACACACACAGAGCATTATCTGTACATATGCAGAGACACATGCGGAATTCATATTTATCTCAAGTGTGCCCCAATAAACATCTAAAAATTAAGACCCTGTTGACTATCCCAGTTGCCAGCCTGATTCTTGCTGGAGTAAATACAGCTTTGCTGGTCAACTTAGAGAGAACCTCATTTAGGACACCTGAGGTCTACTGTTGGGGTGCCCTCCCCTTTCCTGAGGTCCCTCTTCCTACCCATTCCCTCCCTAACACCAGTCAGAAACACACACTGCCAGCTGCAAGCTGGCTCAAGGTCTGAAGATCTCTGTGAGAATCCTCAGTTAACATTCAAAGCCCAAAAGAAACAGGAAAAAAAAAAATCTCAACTGCTCAGCTGAATTCGGGAAGCCAACTGTTTCCAATACTAACATGAGTAGAACAGGAAGTGAGTGTCACGATCACCTTGCCCATCCCCCTCCCAATCCTCTGACTGTCCCAGTGCCTCCTCTTTCCCCAACTCCTGGATCTGAAGCAACTTGAAGTCTGGAGACCCAGTGTCTTTCATGGCTCAGTCTTTTCACATTATGGCCTTTGAGTCAATGAAGGCTGTACTAAAACAAAAAGAAACTTTAATAAGGATGAGCCAGAGCTTTAGAAAAGCCCAGCCCTCCTTCTCAGGGAGAGAGGCGGTCCTTAAAACAGCACAGCCTGTGGAGCCGGGACCATGTTCTTAGCCTGCTGGTCAGAGAAAGAGGGCAAGGCCAATAAGGCCAGTTCCCTCACGTGCTTACCCCAGACGCAATTTTCTATCTCTCAACTCCAATTCTATATGTAAATTTTTTTTTTAATGTTTTCTCGGTCTTACTCCCTAATATGAGATGATACAGAGGGACTTCATTTTGAGGTCTGGCGGGGCCTTTGAATATGCTGTATATTTTCCCCCAACTTACCCTGGAGGCAATACTCAGTCTGTTTGCTAGTTTTTCCAAGAAATACACTCATGCCAAATTTTGGTGAGTTTAATAAAACTGACTTTAGCTTTGGTAGAGTTATAAAAAGAGATTCACACCACAGAATAAGGAGCCTTTCCCCCTCTCTGCAGCCCTTCTTCCCTTCCTTCCTCCCTCCCTTCTGCCCACCATCCCCTCCAAATTTCTCTCTTGATTAGATGTAATAGTAGTTTTCCTCTTTCTCTGATACCTTGGTGCTAACTGACATGCGCAGCCTGAATGAAGATGGGGAGGGGTGATTGGGAAGAAGATGGAAAGAAAGTGGAAAGGGAGGAAGATGTCAATTCTACACCAAATTCTACGCCTAAACATATCCATCAAAATGTTCAGAAAAACAAAAATTTCTTCATCAACATAATTCATTCTCTTTAGAGTAGTGTTTTTCAACCTTTTTTATCTCGTGGCATACTTGAACCTGTAGTTAAACTTCCATGGCACACTTAAATTATGTTGATCAAAAAGAGCAAAAAACAGAAATAAATTAACTGTGCTTTGAACTTCTTTTGAAAATAATTAATAATCTTTAAAATTTTTATGGCACACCAGTGTGCTGGGGTATACCAGTTGAAAATCACTGCTTTAAAGCATAATCATACCACAGATAACAAAATTTTCCCCCTGATATTAGGAAAAAAGCAAACACATACACACAAGGTCTGCCACTTAAATCCAAGAACTCATCTTAGAAAATGTGCTACATACTTCATTCACTATGGTTATCTTTGAAGTACTCTCCTCGGGAAGTTACACCCAGACACCAACGTGTAAACAAAGCTGTGTTTACTCCAGCACACACCTAGTCCACCCTTCAAAGCAATTTTGAACTCTTTTTCTGAAATGGCTGTCAAAGCTGTTGTGATATTACCTTTGATGTCCTGAATTTCATTAAAATGTCTTTCTTTCAAAATTTCCTTTATTGTCAGGCAAAGAACAAAGTTACTGGGGGCCAGATCAGGTAAGTAGGGAGTATGTTCCAATACAAGTATTTGTTTACTGGCTAAAAACTCCCTCACAGACAGTGCCATGTGAGCTGGTGCACCGTCATGATGCAAGAGCCATGAGTTGTTGGTGGAAAGTTTCAGTTAAGATTTTCCTGTTTCTTATGTTTATTTAATCTGCTATTCTTCTCATAGTCAGCTGATGATTCTGATGCATAGTTCAATGAATTTTTGCTATGTTTTCATCAGTTCTGCTTGCCGTAACCTTTCTTCATCAGCAATATCTTCTCTCCCCTCAGAAAAACTTTTAATCAGGGGCAGCACCTGTGGCTCAAGGAGTAGGGTGGTGGGCCTATATAATGGAAGTGGTGGGTTCAAACCCAGCCCTGGCCAAAAACTGCAAAAAAAAAAAAACTTTTAATCCATTTGAACATTGCTGTTTTCTTCATGGCATTATCCCCATAAACTTGGGTTAACATGTCCCTGATTTCACTTCCACTCTTACCAAGCTTAACTAGAAATTCAACGTTTGTTTGTTGCTCTAATTCAAGCTCCAACATTTTCACCACAGCACACAGAAACATGCAACAATAATGAACTCCATACAGTAAGACACTATCACATGTCAACACAAACACAACCTTGAGATACTGATGTATGAAGGTTATGAAACCTTACTGAATTCTCTGTACACTGTTGCCAATGTAAGCACACAGTGGCAAGTTTGTAAACTTAATTGTTGGGCCTCTTCTGTGTGTGTGTATACCAAAAAAGTATATACATATTTTTTAAAGGAAAAAAACTATATTAAAATTATAATATTCAATATATAATAATAACAAAAGATGAATACAAGTCACATTTGAGTACCTCTTACAATGGCAGAAGTCAAATGTGACTTAAGTATTACAATTTTAATATAGTTTTTTTTACTTTCTTAAAATGTGTGTACAATTTTTTGGCACCCTCTATGTATACAAGTTCTGTCAATTAAATTCACAAACTCTTCCTAGAAAAAGTACTACATACCTCATTGCTAAGTATCACAAGTCAGTCATCTTCAAAGTACTTCCTTAGGGAAACTATGCACCAATGCCAGCTTGTAGTCCACACTTCAAAGCAATTTTGGAACTCTTTTTCTGGAATGACCATCAGAGTTTTCACTGAACAAAGATCTGATAAATTTCTGAATTTGCCACTGTGTGCTTACATGGGCAGCATGATAAAAACAACTCAGTAAGAATTCATAACCTTGGTACATTAGTTTCTCTTTTTTTGAGACAGAGCCTCAAGCTGTCACCCTGGATAGAGTGCTGTGGCATCACAGCTCACAGCAACCTCCACTTCCTGGGCTTAAGTGAGTCTCCTGCCTCTGCCTCCCAAGTAGCTGGGACTACAGGCGCCCGCCACAACGCCTGGCCATTTTTTGGTTGCAGTCGTCATTGTTGTTTGGCGGACCCGGGCTAGATTCGAACCCACCAGCTCAGGTGTACGTGGCTGGCACCTTAGCCTGTTGAGCCATAGGCACCTAGCCGGTACATTAGTTTCTTATAGCTATGTTCCTGTTGACATGTGATGGTGTCTTGCTGAGTGGTGTTCATTATTGTTGTTGCATATTTTTTTATGCCCTACAGCTCTTATACTTAAGATCTGACAGTTAAACTCATGAACTCATCCTAGAAAAAATGCTACATACCATCTCTGTGTGTGTATATATATACATATGAAAAATATCTAGCCATGTATTATGAAAAATAGAGACATACATGGCTGGATACTTTCTGGATAGCCCTGTACATCAAAATATGTAAGTAATAATAGGAATCACCTTTCACCCTCTGCCCAAAGAAAGGAACCTCTGGAAACCTGCCGGTTGAGTTTCTTGTGGGGCTTCTTGGTCTCCTTGGAGAATATTGCTCTTCTTTTACCAGAGCTATTTGTCTCAACACAGTTACCTGGTAGTTGGAGACACTTCTGCTCATTCCTTTTTTCTAACCAGTGCCAAAGAATATTGCCCACATAGCCACCTGTTATTTTTCTGATACAGGAGATTTCTCAAAGAATTATGACCTTTACTGTTCTGGTCATGAAATGTGAATTCTATTATAATTCATTTATAATACTTGCTCAATTTCTTAATGGCGCCTTTCTTTGAAGGATACCTCTCAGTATTGTACACAGAAATATACATTAATTTCAATTTTTATTTACTATCCCAGGATCAGGTTCTACTGCTTTGATTTCAGTGTGTATCTCAGGCTCTGTGTGTGTGTGTTTGTCTGTGTGTGTGTATGGTGAAAGAAATACAATACTGTTAATTCTTCCCTCCTAGACATCATCTCAATCCATCTACCTCAACATTTACCTGTTATTCCCAGATTCTTAGGCAATAAGATTTTTTAACCATCCTGATATTCTAAAACAATGTCTTCCAAAAGAAACGTAATACAACCCCCATATGTAATTTTAAATTTAGTAGCTACATTGAAAAAGAAAAGAAATAGATAAAATCAATTTTGATATTTTAAATTTAACCCAATATATTAAAAGTATTATCATTTCAGCAAATGATCAATATGAAAAATTTAATGAGTTTTTTGCACTAAATATTTGATGCTTGATATGTACTTTACACTTAGAGCACACCTTAATTCAAATTAGCCACATTCCAAGGGCTCTGTAGCCACAGAGGCTAGTTGCTATCAGATTAAAAATTGTAGAGTTTCAATGGTAGATGTAGAAACAGTCCTTTCTCTGGAACTCTACCCACATGCATACAAAACATGCACAGGTTTATCAAGTACAAAGTTTTCAGCTGAGCTTTTAAGGCCCTCTATAATTTGTTCTACCATTCTAGCCAATCAGATTTCCTTACTGGTACTCCATACACCATTCTTGTCTCTGTGCTTGGCTTTTGGTGTTACCCTGACAATGAGCCTCTCTTTTCTCTTTGCTGTTTTTAATTCCTAGGCCCAGCTAAAGCTTCCTCTTCTGGGCTATAGATATCCATATTACTCTTTCTTTAGAGCTTCCCTTTCTAACCTTTTAAAGGAGTACTGTAAACTTTAGCAGTTGCCTTGATTATATTGTCTTTCTATTTTTTATTGTTATAGAGTAATCTCTTCTCTACACCAAAACTGGGAGCTCTTTCAGGATAATATCCATCTCGTATGCTGTACTTCTCAATCACCCACATAATCTACCCTAGCACACACTAAAAGTGCTTTTAATGACTTAAAGAGCAGTTGCGTGTGGTTTTTCTTTCATTTATACCTTGTCTCTCAAGTTAAATAGAAAACTTCTCCCAAACTAAATTCTGGTTCTTTTTATCTCCCATACCACTTAGCACAAATATTACTAGGAACCAAATATCTAAGTTTAGACGGTGCCTAAGGCTCAGGGGGTAGGGTGCCAGCCCCATTTACTGAGGGTGGCAGGTTAGGACCTGTCCCCAGCCAGCTAAAACAGTATTAACATCTATAACAACAACAACAACAAAGCTGGGCATTGTGGAGGGCACCTGTAGTCCCAGCTACTTGGGGGCTGAGGCAAGAGAATCACTTAAGGTTGAAGAGCTGAAGGTTGCTGTGAGCTGTGATACCATAGTACTCTACCCAGGGTGACAAAGCAAGACTTTGTCTCAAAACAAAACAAAAAAAACCTAAGCTTAGCCAAAATTAGAGAACACTTGACCGATTAATATGTGTACACCTGATCTCATTTGATTCTCATGACAACCCTTTCAGGTGAACTTACTGATATCATCATCACTTTATAAATGATAGCCATGAGACTCAGAGAAATTAATTGGTTTGCCTGAGGTAACACAGAAGGGAATTGTCAGAAAGCCCAAATAACTCTGCTTTCCAGGTCATTGGTTATGACCTATACCCTTACTGTACCCCACCTTACCCACTTCTAATCAGGGGAGGGCCAGGGATTCTGTAATTAACACTTCCTAAAAGATTCTTAGGCATCCAGCCCTGCCATATCCCAGAACAAGCATTTGGGAACTATTCTTCAGACAGTCATTTAAAAGGGAGCTCCCTTCTTGCTCCTGTATGGAGGATTTCCAGGGGCATCCTTATAAAGGGTCTCCCCATCTACTTCTTTTCCCTGGTTACCCCTTACTACCTACTCCTTCAGCTTGCCTGAAAAGGGAAAATTGTACAAAAATTGTTAAATATCTGTGTAGGAACTTCAATAACAATTGTATCTAAATATAAGCCCTCATGGTTATTACTCCAAAAATCCACTGATAATAGTTCAGAACCTTAAGCCATGCATTCCCTACCCCCTTCACTCAGAAGGCCCCCCACCCATTAAAAGCATTATTATTAAAAACAGCAGCTACTGGGTGTGCTTAGAAACAACTCTTCTCAAGTAAATAACTTGGAATGTTTTTATTTTAGACTATCAAAGGGAGTCTGGACCACATTATGGCTAATTGAGTACATATTTCCATGAGCAGAAATGAAGCTATATTTTAGTTATAAGGATACCAACCACAAAGTCTTTAATGTTGGTTACCAGCTTTTCAAAAAGAGGAGAGGGAGTGAAGGAGGGGTAGAGAAAGACAGAGACAAAGAAGCAAAAAGTGTACTGCACACTAAATTTCAGCCTGACAAATCTGAGCTCTTGTTCTAGAACAAGGAAAGAATGAGGAACGTAGCACATACACCATTGCCTTAGTACAATAATTGCAACCATAGCCCTATTTTGTGCAGATTTATTCTGATTTTTAAAATATGTTTTTATGGACAATTCTGTGTGTTTGTGTGTGTGTGTGTGTGTGTGTGTGTAGAGGGGGTTTATCTCTCTCCTCCCCTCCTCCTTTCTCCCTAAGGCAAGTGGTTAAAGCAGCCTGACTTGCTAGAAAAAAATGAATTCGGAAAGCTGAGCATACTTGAACTGCAGAACTATTTCTGAAGTTAAGAAACAACAGCAAAGTTGATCTGACTCTTAATGATTTGCATAATTGTTTTAGTACTACATGGTAGTTAGACTTAATAAGCATTATTTATTTTATAGCCTAACCAACCATTTCTGGGCTTAGCTAGGGAAAGGAGCTCTGAGAGAAGGGTGGAGAATTCCCAGGCTCCTGTGCAGAGGTCCTTCTCTGCATGCCCCCCTCACTATTCATCCTATCTCTGGGGAGGGGCTATAACAAGAGCTGCACACAGCACCCATGTCCCAGACTCATCTCCACCGTGTTTACTCTGCTGGCAAGTAACTGACTCAACTGGGGACTTCAAAAACCTCTAGACGGTGGGTGGCCTTGATTAAATGCTCTAGGAAGAAAAGAGAGAAAAATCTTCAGTATCCAGAACCCTTAGATAATGAGTCTTTCTTAGCAGTGCAAATTTCCTATATAACTAAGCTTTTTTTTTTTCTTTAAGCCTCAAACTTGTAACCATTTGGAATAGAAATCTAAATCAAACATATCATACTCTTCCCTGAGTTATTAAAAATGGACTTCAAAATTTTCTTTACTGAATTATAAACATGATCATTTATTACATTGACTTCTCATAGAAAAGTAATCTCAGGAGTTTCCGAGATAAGTATGATAGTTTATATATTAAGTGACCAAAATTTATATACATGTAAGTCCTTGTAATGGTTTTTATAATTTTTCTTTTTTCTTTAGAATGTAAAGATATAAGTTTATTTTATTTTAGAGAAAGGGAAGAGAATTGGGGGAAGAGATGAGAAAGAGAGAGCAGGGAAAACCTGCTTTTTCTGAAAACCTCCCTCTGTGTTGTCAATGTACCTACCACTAGCAAATTCATTTATCTCTTGAAAGCTGCTACATTCATGTAAGTTAGAATAACAGAAGATCATACTGAGTGTAAAGTAAAAGTAAACAGCTCTGAAGGGATAACTAAGAGACAGCAAATAGGACTTTCATGTGTCCTACTGAATTCCCTTTCTCTTTCCATCTTTATGTGTAGGGAAATTGTCAGAAAGATGAATTTCAGAAAGGTAAGAGATTATTGCAACTGCTCCAGGAAAGCTGATTCAAAAAGTAGGGAGGAGGGTGCTGTGGTTTGAATGTGTTCACCGAAAAGCTTGTGTTGGAGGCTTATTCCCCTGTGCAATAGTGTTGAGAGGCAGGACCTAATGGAGCTGTTTAGGTTATGAAGGCTCCACCACCATAAATGGATTTTAAAAGGGCTTACGGCTGTGCGTTCAATCTCTTTCCAATGCACACTCTCGACATGGGATGCCTTCTGCCATATTATGATGTAGCAAGATCCTCACCAGACATGGCCCCTCAGTGTAGAAGCCCAGAGATGTGTCGCAGCCAGGGGACAAGCCCTTGTGTAGCTCAGAGCTCTGGGAATGAGATGAGATCAGTCGCTCGTTAGTGACCAGGTGTTGGACTGTGAACATTTCTGATAGTTCAGTGTAGGAGTGGAGCCTGTGGGGAAAGAACACTTGGCCGTCCTTAAGCATGAACCCAGGTGCATGATGACTGGGCACTCCCCACACCTGTTATCCTCTCAATAAATCGCCATTACGGAGGCTGCTCTTCCACACCTCTGCTGAGCCTCTCCTCTTACAAGCTTGTACTTTCAACAACAACACAGCCCAACCCCTCAGTCTTGGGCTTTCCAGCCTCCAGAACCATGCGTCATATAAACTTCTGTTGTTACCTGGCCTGTGGTATTCTGTTATAGCATGGACTAATATAAAATGGACTAACACAGAGTGTAAGGTGAAATATGCATCTCCCTTTATAGAATTTGTAATAAAAATGACTTTATATGTATCATGACAAAAGTAATATTCAAATGTGTGAGTGTGTGTGCGTGTGTGTGGAAAAGGAAAATCTTTTATCTTCACTCCCTTTCATGACCCCGTAAAAAGTACATCAATATTATTTCTATTTACATATTAGTATGTTATTATGACTTTTTAAAACATAAATTTATGATCAGGTTGCCTTACAACAGTGGTGCTCAACCTTCCTAATGCTGCAGCGCTTTAATACAGTTCCTGTGGGTCGCGACCCACAGGTTGAGAACCGCTGCCTTACAACCTGATTTTTCAAGTCTACTTTATCTTGAATATCTTTTCAATCTAATTTATCTGGACTGTCCCATGAATTAGCCCATTTTTAGTTACTTTGCTGCTTTCAACCACACCTTCCATTAAAGAAGTACCGTAATTATTTAAATACTTCTCTACTGATGGATATTTGGATGGTATTCCAGTTTTTCAACACTAAAATCAACAATGAAATGAACGTCATTGAATATGTATACCTGGGTGCGTATTTGGGTAGAATAAATTCTTAGATGGGGAATTTGACCTTTGTATTAGTTTCCTTGAGCTGCTGTTGTAAAGTAACACAAACCAGTTGGCTTAAAACACTGGAAGTGTATTCTCTCATAGTTCTGAAGACTAGTAGCCCAAGATCAAATTGTCAGCAATACCGTGCTCCTCTGAAACCTATAAATGGATCTCTGCTTGCTCCTCCTTAGCTTCTAGTGGTTTGCTGGCAATCTTGTGTAACTGCCATTATTTCCTTCAGTCCTTGTCCTCTGTCTTCATGTGACCATCTTCTTATGAGGACACCAGTCACTTTGGATTAGCAGCCCACCTCATTCCAGTTTGATCTCATCTTACTGATTATATCTAGAATGACCTTATCTCCCAGTAAAGTCACACTCTGAATTCTAGGAGTTGGGAGATATTGGGGGAGGGAGGTAGAGGGGAGGAGGGAAGGGACACAATTTAACCCATAACTTCCTTCAAAGGGTGAGGGCTTAAAACACTTCCGTAGATGCTGCCAAATTTTTTCCAAAAATATTATGCCAATTTACATCTCATCAACAATTTATGAAAGTACAGTTTCTCTCCTCACCCACACTAGATATTATCAATTTTTAAATTATTTTTTGATCTTATAGTTAAAAATTTATAACGTTGGTGGGGCCACACCTATGGTGCATCTTAGAAGGGTATAGGCAAAACTTACTAAATGCAGAATAGAAATGTCTTCATACAGTAACTAAGAAAATGCCATGATGGCTATGTTAAACTGTTTGATGAAAACATTTCAGATTGTATATGAAACCAGCACATTGTACCTCTTGATTGCACTAATGTACGCAGCTATGAGTTAATAAAAAAAAATTTATTACCGTTCTTTTATTTTGCTTTTTTGTTTTTGAGACAGTCTTGCTCTGTTGCCCTGTGTAGAGCACTGTGGTGTCGTCCTAGCTCACAGCAACCTCAAATTCTTGGGCTTGAGCAATCATCTTGCCTCAGCCCCCTGAGTAGCTGGGACTACAGGCGCCTGCCACAATGCCTGGCTAGTTTTTCCATTTTTAGTAGAGAAGGGGGTCTCACTCTTGCTCAGGGTGTTCTGGAACTCCTGACCTCAGGCTGTCAACCTGCCTCGCCTCCCAGAGTACTAGGATAACAGGCATGAGCCACCACACCCAGACTGCATTTCTTTAATTATTAGTGAAATAAAGCAAAATTTCACTTATTTTACTGATTTCTTCTATAATTTGCCTCTAATGTCCTTTGCCCATTTTTCTATTGTACTGTCCATCTTTTTTCATTGATTTATAAGTGCTTTTTATTTACTAAAGAAATCCATAAACTCTTTGCTTATTACATGTATATTGCACCCCCCAATTTGTCATTTACTTCTGTTTTTGCTACATAGAAGCTTATCATTTTATGTAGTTACTTTTCTCTTTTCATAACCTAGGAAATTTCATGCTTCAAAAAGTCCTATCTACCTCAAGATTATAAAAATACACGCCCATGTTTTCTTCTAATACAATTATGGCATCATTGGTACATTTAGTTTTTTGATCCCTTTGACTTTCATTTTAGTATAAGGAGCAAGGTGATGATCCAGTATTCTTATTTTTCCAAAGAGCTACCAGTTGTCACAGACCACCTGTTGATGTATTTTTCCCCATTGGCTAGACATGACACATCATAAATTATGTGTAAATTGCTACATGTTATTTCTAGGCCATCCTATTCTGTTTCACTGTCCTGCCCATCTCCTGCAAAGCTGGAACCACAGTGTTACAGTTATTCTAACTTTATAGCCCAGGATCTGGTGTAGCTCATCTCCCTCCCCTACTATTTATAGTTTTCCTGAATATTTTCACAAATTTATTCTTCTAGATTAGGTCTAAATTTTGTCAAGTTCTTACAAAACTTCTGCTAATAATTTAATGAAATGGCATTAAATTTATAATGAAGAGAGAACTAGTACACTTTACTAAAAATGGAATTGTCTATGAATTCAAATCTCCTTTTATGCATCTCAATATTATACCTTTTTCTTCATGTAGTATAGGTTCTATACCGTTTTGTTAAGTTATTCTTAACTATTTATTTTTTCATTACTAATTTGAATAAGAGCTTTTCTTCCAGCAAATTTTCTACCTGATTAATGTTTGTATGCAGTGAAACCACAGGGTTTATTTTTTAATATTAAATATGTAACTGACTACCTCCTGTAAATTCTCATATCATTTCTACTTATTTTGTAGTTGTTTCTCTTGGGGAGTTTAACTGTATTGTCATATCATCTGTAGTAACTATAATTTCCCCCCCTTACAATATTTATACTTTCATTGGTTTTCTTATCTAATTTCATTAGCTAGCTTTTCCAGAAAACTGTTAGATAATAATAATAGTGGACATGCTTGTCTAATTTCTGAGAACAGTGGAAATGTTTCCATTGTTTTCCTGTGAGTTGTGATTTAGGACACATACGACTAATATATTCTGGAACTATTCTTATGTTCCTATTTTGACACAACATGGCACTTACTAGTTATATGAGACCCACTTCCTAGATATGTGACCTGAGGCAAGATTCTTAAGCCTGCCAGGCTTTAGTGTCCTCATTTATAAAATGAGGACAATAGATAGAACCTCCCTGACTGGGGGATGGTGAGGATGAAATAAGAAATCACATACAAAGCAAGTCAGACAGTGCCTAGCGCGTAGTAGCGACAAAGTTAAATGTTAGCTCTTACTATATATATTTACTATGAAGGAACAATCAAATGTATTACACATACTTTCCTTTTCATATCTCTCAAAGTATTCATGGCTTTTCTCCTTTGACTATTAATAAGATGAATTACACTAATAGATTGAATTACCCAGAAATGAGTCCTACTTTGTCATATATTTTTAAATGGATGAACTGGAATCTATTTGCTAATATCTTGATTCAGATATTTATTATCTTTAAAAGCAAAGTTGCCCTGAGGGATGTGTGTTGTGTGTGTGTGATGAGAATGAGTGTGAGGTGTGGGATGTTTGCATTTGTGCAGTTTGTGTGGTGGTATGGATCTAGTGTGGGTCTGTGTGGTGTAGTATGTGCATAGTGTGGGGTGCGTGTGTGAGGCACTTTGTGTAGAGTATGATATGCATGATGTGTGTGCTTTGTGTGAGGATGTGGGTGTTTGTATTTGTGCATCGTGTGTGCATTTGTGGGGGGGGAATAATGCTTGCATGCAGTGTGTGGTACATATATGCGATCTCTATGAGGCTTTTAAATTTTTTTTATCTTGTTTATTTAGAGACAGAGTCAAAGGCTAAAGTACAGTGGCATCATCATAGCTCACCACAACCTCAATCTCCTGGGGTCAAGAGGTCCTCCTGCCCCAGCCTCCTTACTAGCTGGGATGACAGGTGCCCACCACAACACCCCACTAACTTTTTTCTATTTTTTGTAGAGACAGGTCTCACTGGTCTCTAATGTCTAGACTCAAGCAATCTCTTCATCTCAGCCTCCCAGAGAGCTAGGATTACAGCCATGAGCCACTGCTGGACGTCTCTGGGGTCTGGTGCTAATGACATATTGACTTCATAATATTAGTAGGAGGATTTTCCCTTTCCTCCCTGGGTAAGTTAAATAGCAAGAGAATTCTCTCTCGCCCTTAAAGATTTAAAATGAGTAACCTGTTAAATCACCCCAGCCTGGATAATTTATGGCAACATAGTCAATTTTTCCCTGATTTGGGTTTTTAAAAATCTCCAAGTCAATTTTGATAGGAAATTCTTTGAAAATCATCCATTCTTTCTCATTTGTTATAGAATATAGAAACAGCTGTTTTGAATGTGATATCAAATGGCAGTGCAGTTTAATTAGAAAGCTTTCCTACCACTGAACACGGAGAGAAAGAGACCGAGAGTGGAGAAGCGATTTTGGCACCGTGAACTCTACAATGACAGTCACGCGAGCAAGATGGACTTCTTAAGAGGCTTTGAGTAATAAAAATAGAAAAAAATATGTAATTGACTTATTTACCTACTTTGACTAAGTAGGTAGTAAATAAATACCTACTAAATAAATGTGATCAGTAGATTAAATCTTGTGGTGGCCCTTGAGGAAAAAATCAAAAGCCTTCTCCAGGGGTGGCCGTTCCAGGACACTTGTGCGCCAGACCAGGGCTTAATGGAGTGTGCGCCGGTGCCTCTGCGGAACCTGAAGCTCCTCGTGCGGGAGAGAGGCTGAAACTGAGTTGAGAAAGGGAAGAAGTCCAGAAAGGCCCAGACAGCTCAGTGAGAAGTTCAGTCAGGCATCAAAACACTGGGGTGAGGGGCGTGGCTGCCAGTTTAGAAGGAAAAGTGCAGGCTCTGGGATTAGACTTACCTGCAAATCGCCAAGCTGGAGTGACCCAAGGTGTCTTTCTGAAGTCAGCTGACATCTTGTCCTTACTGGAGGCTTATCCATGTTTGTATTGACTTCCCTTCTTCCCCTCTAGACCTCAGAAGAGTCTCCCAGTTAGCTGTGCAGTTAGATGGCTACAGGGGCGCTTATAAGGGGGAGGAATGCGGGTTCCCAGCTGCCTCCTCCCTTCTCCCACCAGGGCTAATCACGCCTCAGTTTCCAGGTGCTGCTTCTTTGGCTGAAGTCTTTCCAGAACACAGAAAACTCTGTTCCTGGGTTCCATATACCCAGAAGTGCCTCTTTCTGGCCCAATGGGCTATTTCTCCCATCACCATACAGAATCTAGAACACTCCGGGCAGAAGAGAGATGAGGACCAATCGTAAACTCTCTCAAGGGACCTTTCAGAGGTAAGAAAGGTCTTCTCATTCTCGGTAAGGATGTTCTAGTTCCCTGTTGTTTTGATAGAATGTTTCTGTCCTGGTCCTCAAGGGAAGGTTAAAATGAATTGGTTTTTATTTGGTTGGCTTTGCATTCAATTGAAGCAATTAGAACTACAAGAAATGTCACACCAGAAGAATCTGGGGCCCCTATAGGTTTTTCTGAGGATCCTTCACCCATAGCACATTGTGATCGTTAATTTTACAGGTCAACTCGACTGGGCCAGGAGGTGCTCAGTATTCGGCTATGCGTGTTTCCGCATGGCATTAATATTTGAATTGGAAGAATGAGTAAAGCATGTTGCCCTCCCCCCAACATGGGTGGGTGTCATCCAATCCACTGAAGTCCTGAATGGGGGGTGGAAAAAGAATTCTCTCTTTCTGCCTGTCTTCAAGTTGAAACAGAAGTCTCCTCTTACTTTGGACTCAGACTAGAACTTACACCACCAGCTTTCCCAGTTCTCAGGCCTGCAGAATCGGACCGCAATTTTACCATCAGCTCTCCTGGGACTTCAGCTTGCTAATGACAGGTCATGGACTGCTCTGCTTCCTTGAACTTGAGAGCCAACTGCTTGTAGTAAATCCTTTTCTCTTGGTTTGTTTCTCTGGAGAGTCCAGACTCATCTATAGGTGCTCGGTAAGTGGCCTTTGGTGTCTGGTAGGTGGTTTGTGGCAGAGTTCAGACCAGGACCTGAGTTTGTTGGCTCATCCACCCATCCTCCTTCCCCCAGACCCACCCTAATTTACCCCTGTGAACGTGTGGCTGGACACAGAATGATGGTGATGAAGGCAATGGCCCTCTGGAACTGCCACAGAAGCTGGACTTCCAGAAAAGGGGCAAGCCAGGGAGTCACCAGGGCCCGGGAGCATCAGGAATCAGGGCTTCCACACAGGGCTGGGTCAGAGCAGGGGAGCCTGGCAGCAGCCACAGCCTCTGCAACCAAGATGAAGTTTGCATGGCTTGTCATGCTATTGCAGGATGCGGTGGCTCTCCCAGGAATGCCCTTCCCAGAGTCTATAGGCCCATCAGGTGCTACGTCAGACCTGCTGCTTTTATTCCATCCTCCTGCTAGGACTCATTGTCATTGATTTAAGGGTTGAATTTGGAAGCACCTGGCCTGAGAATCCATTCATAGAGTGAACACCACCTGCCAAACACCAAATGCCTCCTGCAGTTCTTCTCAGAATGTGGTCTGTGGAACACCTGTCTCAGAATTACTCAAGATGCTTGTTAGAAATGCAAATTTCTAGGCCCCACTCAGACCTACTGAATCAGCATCTCTGGGAGTGTGGCCAGGAGTCTGCATATTTAATGATATCCCAGATGATTCTTATTTATGCACACTGACATTTGAGCTGTCAAATGTCAGGAACACCAAAACACATACAAGCTCTCTGGAAGTGGCTAAGTGGTGATGACAAACTCTGGCCCATATTCACTTCTTTGTTCATTTAATCACTCAACAAATATTTTTAAAGACTTTGTGCCCACGACACTGTGTTAGGTGCTGTGAAAGTTAAATGTAACGAGTTAGTACTTATTTCCATTCAATTCTGCATACAACTAATAGATGTGCTCTGTTTTTGTTTTTGCTTTTCTGAGACAGGCTCTCACTCTGTCACCCTTGCTGGAGTGCAGAGGCCGATCACAGCTCACGTAGCTTTTAATACCTTTACTCAAGCAGTCTTCCCTCCTCAGCCTCTAAGTAGCTGGGTCTATAGGCATGAGCCACTACATCTGGCTTTTTTTTTTTCAGATACAGGTCTTGGTATGCTGTCTGTGCTAGTCTCAAACTGCTGATCTCAAGTAATCCTCCTACCTTGGCCTCCCCGAGTGCTGAGAAGACAGGTGCAAGCCACGATGCCCTGCCTCATTGCTTTCTGAGCAATGTGGGAAGTGCTGCAGATCCAACAGAAATAAGTAGTTCCTGACCCCCAGAAGCTAGGTAGGGAGGAGGACCCTCATAGATTAATGTGACACAGCATGACAGGTGCTGCCGATGTGACAGATAAAATAGAGAAAGGATTCTACCAAAGGGTAGAAATGAAGACTCAAAAAGGTTTCAGAGGTGAGGTGACAGTTGACATGGGTCTTGAATAGAATTTTGCCTCCCAGTCTAAGCAGGGATGAGAAGAGCATTCTGAGCAGATGGAACAGCTCAAGAAAAGTCACAAAGACACGAAGGTGCCAGACTGGGAGAACCCAGAGTGTCATTCTGGAGTCTGGACTCGGTCCTATAAGCCAGTACAGATTCCTGAGCCCTAGTCACCTCCAATCCAGTTCAAGCCTGTGGGGCCTAGGAGTCTGTATTTTCACCAAGCTCTACAGGCAATCCCAGTGCAGAGCCAGGATCGGGATCCAATGAAAAGGAGATTGCTAGATGAATTTCTAGTAAAAGAAAGACATTATCACAGTTGGACTCTGGGCATGACCCAGACTACCTACGTGAGGTGAGGCTCTGAAGCAGCAAAATAAATGCAAGCCTTCACTTTTAGACTTGCACAATCCTAAAAATAGTGCCTCCTTCAATTTTTTGCCTTTGGCAGCTCATTTGCTGCATCCTACTCCCAACTTGGACTCTAGGGACAAGGTTCCATAAAGAGACCGCTTATGAAAGTCCAGATGAAAGAAGATGACGGCTTTGGGGATGGAGAGATCAGAGAGGTCCATCCAAAGCAGCATGTGCAGCAGTCCAGGTGGACGCTGAGGTTCTTTGGCTTAGACTGGAACATGAGTGTTGGACCCTGACATAGCACTTGTGAAGTGCATTTAGGGAGAAGAGAAGGGATTCAGTTTGGGGCATGGTTGAGTTTGAAGTTCTTGTTGAGATTCTGAGCATAACTGTATAACTTTTTTTCTTAAAGATGTATTTGGGTACATCTTATTGCAATAAACTCAACAAATTCAATAACTAATTATTAATCACCTACTGTGTACCCTGTGCTGTCCTGTATATGCCCAGAATGGCATTGGTGTGGCAGCGATGAGACTAGGCAGCATGGGCCTCCAATTATGGGGAGTTTGATTATGGGGCCAATTGCCATGCCCTGAAATCCATCACCACCCCAGCACTGAGGCCACTCCTGGCCAATGCCTAAGTGGGACAAAGATTCTGTCAGGCCCATTCCTGGAAGATGTGGTTTCGTCTGATGGCCAATTTGGCTTGCGGACTCCCAATGGCCTTGCCAAACCTTCCCTAGACTGAGGAGAAGTCTGGGGCATTCCCTGCACCCTCCCTTCACCAGCCCCCTTTACCCCGGGTCTGATTGCCCTGGGTCTATAGACCCACCCGCTTTACCAGCTCCCTCCTCAGTTTTCTTCACATAAGCTTTTCTGAGAACACAGACCATGTGAGGGGGAATAATAGCAAGGCAATTCTTTTTCACAGTTCTTTGCAGCTCTAATCATTCCTAGGTACCTACCCTAGTAAAGCTATCTGTTCTAAGAAATTTTACAGAGAGATCTTTTATAAAAAGAAAAGCACAAATCACTCTGCACTTTTATGCTTTTGACCATATGAAGGTTTCCAGAGAGGCGCACGGTCGGAGTGAGACCTGGTCTGTGGGCTGCAGCAGTTCAGTGGAGGTGGCCGTCTGGGGCTCACAGTACTAAGCTGCAAATTTTCTTGCTGACTGCTCACTCCAGCGCATTGGCCTGTGCTTCCTCGGGCAGCACACTCAAGATGTTTCCTTAGGCTGTCTGATTTTCCAAAGATCACTTATGGGTAGTGGGAAGAGCACCCATAGTGATTGGGCACCAAGTAGGGCTTGGTTCAGAATTGCAAATATGTCACTTTCTACGTAATCTCAAGCTGGTTCCTTAACCTTTCTGAGCTGCTATCCCCTCAGCTGCTAGCAGGGCTTGCATATGGAACTTATAGTTACTGAGATATTGGAGGTAATGTATAGGAGTTCTTACGTCAGTGTTTTTGAAAGGTTGGGCTATCTGAGTGGAGGTGGAAACACAGTGCAGGGATCAAAATGCAAGTCGTCCAGCAGTCTGATACCAGGAATTGCATGATTAAAATTCTTTTTAACTTCAGCTGTTAGTATCAGAACTTCTGCACATACTAGCATAGGATGTATGCTCCATTCCACTGGGGTAGTCAATGTTTGGATTTAGTGGACCCAGATGGTCCCATGCCAGGTATTTCTTTGGCACATAGAATAATAGGCCCCTCAGCTCCTGATTTCTGGCAGAGAGCAATTCCAGTTGTATATACCTCTCAGGCTCTGTAGTGGGTTAAAGAGGAGAGAGAGGTGGACTGCCCTTCCCCTTGCCTTGATTCTGAGCTGCCTGGAAGAGCACCATGGAAGGGAAGCTGTGCTAGCTCTGAGACCAGCCTGTAAGAGGACAGCTTCTGTCTTGCTCTTTTACAGCCCTGAGTAGCTGCATGAAGAGGCAGACTGCCCTGCTAGAGAGACCACATGGCAAGGCCCTGACATGACATGGAGAGAAAGAGGGGTCAGACAAGCCAGTCTTCAGTCAGAGTCATTCCCCGTAAGATGCCAGGAATGTGAGAAAAGCCACGTCTGACCCTCCAGACCAGAACAGCTGAGGCTGAATTCCACCGAACGCCCTCTGGCATCACCAGGTGCAACAGACTGACTGAAAACTCCCAAATTCCTGTCTCTCAAAATGATGAAATGTAGCAAAATAACTGTTATTTCAAGCAACTAAGTTTTGTAGCAGTTTGTTGCACAGCAACAATAACCCTGAAGAAAAAGTCTACACTTGGAACTCCCTTTGCATGGCTCCCCAGAGACCCTGAGGACTTGAAATGACTCGGCACCCTGAACACTTTCTTTGGCTGAGATTTGGGTGTCTTGGAGTTTGTTACCTGCCCGATATCTCAGGGCTCAAGCTGTGTTTGCACGTGGCATATGCAAAGGAATGTTCCCAGGCTGAGTCTAGAAATTGATCAAGCCTAACTCTCTCCTCTTGACTGTTGTTTTTAAATTTGGAAAAGTAAGGCTATAGATAGGAGAAAGAGTATGGAGAAGGAAGAAAATGGAAAGAAAAAATGAGATTTCAGATTGATTGGCATCTACCCAGAAATTAAGGAATGAAATAAAAGCCTCCAAGTGAAGAAATGGCCCAGTCCTTATCCACCTTTTGGAAACCCTGCCTGATGTTCAATACTAGCCCCACTTCAGAGAGTGAATGAAGACGAACAGCTAATGGCCAACAGAGTGCCCTTATCCACAGTTTCTATTTGACATTAGTTTTCTTCATTCATTCATCCACAATCATTTATTGAATAAGTGCTCTCTGTGGGAGAAACTAAAAAATATAATTGAAATGTCTACTTTGCCCATTTGAGACTCAAAATAAAATGATACCTTTTTTCAGAATCAAGCCAATAAAATCCTGTACCCTCATTCCAAGGCACAGGAAATCCATTCCCCTGTCCTGGGGTTTCTTTCCTGCCTGTAATACATTCAAGAAGCACACAGGGGCTTATCCAGATCACTTCAAAGAAAATAGATTCTGTCTGCTAGAAGAAACCATTCTTCACCACCATCATTGCAGCCTGGCTTTGCTACCGAGCTGCTGAAAACAGGGAGTCTCTCAAACTCTTTAGCCAGAAGAAAGGCTATGACAATGGCCAAGGCCCATAGCCGAGAAAGAATTGAGGTTACTGTGCTCATGTTGCCACCAAAGCCAGCAGCCCAGTGCTGGCCTTGCGCATGGCAGGAATCACCCTTGAATCTGAGGCTCACTGCTAGTTTGACCATCGATTCTGAGAGTGCTGGGAGAATGACACACTCCTTCCTAAGCCTTGTCAACTTTGTCAGCCTTGTCAGCGTTACAGGGAAACACATACTGAAAACTCTTCCTCTGCTTAGGAAGGCCATGGAAACTGGGTGACCAAGCAGAAGAGGTTCCACAGTAGCCACAGATAAACCCCAAACCAAACCTCTTCCATGAGCAATCAGAAGAGGTCCTAAAGAGGAAAGTCTCTGTCTCTCAGGCCCAAGCCTGCCTCGCTTCCTACCCCAGGATTAACCATTTGTTGTCTCCCATGATCTCAATAGAGAGTCAAAAATCATCTAACAATACATTCCCGCTGTTCATGGCCACTTCCATGGTCTTGTTCCCTTGCAGAGGTCAGACACATACAAAAATCAGGTAATAACAGAGGCGAATAAAACACTGAAGCATTAAACTTGAAGGAGCTAAAACAGACTCCAAAGACCACATATGTTCAACCCCCTTATTACACTGAGAAGGCAGCAGGCGCCCAGAGCTTACCCAGTAGGTGCAAGCCCCTGCCCGGCACTTGGAAACGGACTCCAGGCTCTCAACCCAAGCTCCTTCCTCCACATGTTCACATTACTGACTTTCTTGGCCTCTAAACTAAATGGAAAGATTTAAATAATTTGGGGGCTCTACGGTTTTTTTCTTTGCTTAAGAAAAACAGAAACATTCCTCGTTAAGCCAAGGCAGGGTCTGACAGAGCTTGGCAGCTGGGAGTGTCTTTCTAAATCTGGAAACACCACATCTCTTTTGAAAGTGGGAGCAGCAAATTGTGTCTCTTAAATGTGAAGAAACATAGTCCTTTGTGCAAAAAAGAAAAAAAAACTGCAGTGAAATTGCTGAAAACAAATACATTGGGGAAGGCAGTGGGCAAAGCAAGAGATAGTGAGTGTGTCAGAACAGTTAGTTTATTCGTGTGCCAAAAAAGACTTAAAAAAAAAAAAGAAGCAAATAATTTTCCCTTTGCAAATATGTTCTGTGAGTTTTCCCAGAAAATGAAAATACAGGAACTCATGAGTTATAAGAGTTAAATGCCCAATTATTTGATGATAAGGACAGGCTGAAATAAAGCTAAGGAGAAAAAAATCCTTTGTTCACGCTATCGCAAAACCTTCCCACCATTGCTGTGTAGGGTCCTTGATGGGCTGGGTCAGATATTTGAGATCACTGGCTCTGCGGAGATCTCAGTTTAACACACCCACTCCACTTATTTATATAAACAAATAATGTGAAGATGATGTAATTTATGAAGAAAAATCAATAGGTCTTCATTTGTTCACTTTTATTTATTTTTCTTTTTTTAATTAAATCATAATTGTGTACATCAGTGCAATCATGGGGCAAAATGTGCTGACTTTATATACAATCTGAAATGGTCACTTTTATTTATTAAGCACCTACTGCATGCCAATATGATAACAGTTTCTGGGCATATAAGAAAAAATAAGATATGGGCCCTACCTATGTTCTCACAGTCCAAGAGTACAAGACAGACTAATAACAAATTGTGCCCATGTCTGCACATTGTCTTGCTTGTGTTTTCTCTTTTTTTACTCCCTTTTTTGTGGCATTGCTCAAGAAACAGCTACACATCTATGATTAATTGAAATGGAATAGGACTGATTATTAAGGTGGAAAATCCTAGAAGTAGGTCCATTCACTAGAATTAGGAATAGAAGGGCAGTCACGTACAGGGTGGCCATAAAGTTCATGTGCAGTTTAAAATTGCACCCTGTATAAAAGGGGGTCAGGAACTCGCTACAAATGTTGGAAGAAGCCTGTAGACAAAGCAGGTGTGGGACAATCAGGGGTTGGCCAAGTTGACATTGGCACCCCAGGACATAATGTGTAGGGTTCATACCAGAGCAGTGGGGGACATGATGGCATTGCTCTCAGCCTGCAGATACCAGGCAACATCCGAGGCAGGCAGCGCTGAGGCACGGAGCGGACAGTGACGGCATCTGGTTACCAGAGCTGGGCCCAGGCAGAAGGTGGACCGGCAGCTGGGATGAGCCTGAGACCCCCTGGAGCTCCTTCAGTGGTTCTGTCTCCAATCCAAGGGCCTGGGGGAGGGTCCAGGATGGGGGAGGCGCGTGGGGAAGAACGGTGGCCAGGGTTGCCTTTGAACTTGATGTTTCAACTTGACTGTGACAAGCTCTTAGAGATTAAGGACTGTTCCACCTCTCTGGCCTCACTTCGAGTGCACATAGTGAGTGCTTAGTGGCAGCCAATTCAGTTGAGTTGAATTAAAGGGTCGTTAATTATCCAGAACCCCGTTGTGGCACATTGCTTCATGGGTTTAATGTACTACCATGGAATAGATGGTCTCCAGAAAAGGAACAGTTGGGGGTTTTTTTGGTTTTTTTTTTCCAGAAAAGGAACAGTTTTGTATAGTAAAAGCCTGCTTGTGCAGAAACAGTGATTGACGGAAATAGCCTCATAGGCCCTGACAGAGGACACAGCTGATTACATGCAGATGGAGCCCTGCTGCCCTGGCTCTGATGCCAACACACTGGGCTGACGAGGCTGCCGGTCTTCAGAAGATCCTCTTACTATTCTCAGGGGCTGGGAGGAAGGATTAACTCTCACAGCCCTCCGTTCTGGTGTGGAGATTCTAGCTCAGGACATGCGTGTTTACCATATACAAGTAACTGCTAACAACCCCTGCACGTACCTGAGTGCTTACTGGGAAGACAAAGGAGGTTAGTTTCCCAGGATCAGTCACCCAGCTGCACCATTCCTGAAGGTCCAGCTTCCGTGATTCCCACACTGGCTCAGCGCTACAGCCACAGGTCTGCCCAAACCACCAGCATCCTGAAGGGGGCCGGATGGAGAATCTGCTGTGTTTAGATTCTAGACATTAGGTCACTTATACTACAGGAATGCACAGTTTCTGCTGAGGTAGGGTTGTCACTAGCCGCTTCAGATGAACATGTTGTACATCTGCACAAAAGTTGTATTTTTTTTTTTCTGGACAGATATGAAGATAAACCAATCCCACCTGAAGCAAAATTGTGAAACTGAGAAGTCAGTGAAATTTGCCTTAGGTGTCTCCAACCTCTCTTGTTTCCCTTCAGTGGCCAAACGCTCTCCTCGACTCCCTTCCCCATTCCTTCCTGGCTTGGGGAGCCTTCCCGTGCACATGCTTACGCCTGCACATACACGCGCACATGTGCACGTGCCTACACACACACACACACACACGCGCGCGCGCGCACACACAGACACAGTGTAATTTCCTTAACTCTTTTTCACATTGCAGTTGTAACTGCCCTAGGTATTTGCACTCTGTGGCTCAGTGAGTAGGGCGCCAACCCCATATACCGAGGGCTGCGGGTTCCAGCCCGGCCCCGGCCGAACTGCATCAAAAATTAGCCGGGCGCTGTGGCGGGCACTTGTAATCCCAGCTACTTGGGAGGCTGAGGCAAGAGAATTGCTTGAGCCCAAGAGCTGGAGGTTGCTGTGAGCTGTGACTCCACAGCACTCCACCGAGTGCGATAGAGTGAGACTCTGTCTCCACAAAAAAAAAAAAAAAAAAACTTTTATTAGGGAATGAAATGGTTTTGTCGGTCTTTCCTGGAGGGGGTTTTAGGCAATATTAAACAGGTAGATTTGGGGTTTTTAGTTAGTCAGTGATTTTTAAAAATATTTTTAGCAACAATATTTTTATTTATTTTTATTTTATTTTATTTTGTTTTATTTTGCGATGGAGCCTCAAGCTGTCACCCTGGGTAGAGTGCTGTGGCATCACAGCTCACAGCAACCTCCAACTCCTGGGCTCAGGCGAGTCTCCTGCCTCTGCCTCCCAAGTAGCTGGGACTACAGGCGTCAGCCACAACGCCCAGCTATTTTTTAGTTGCAGCCGTCATTGTTGTTTGGTGGGCTGGGCTGGATTCGAACCTACCAGTTCAGGTGTATGTGGCTGGTGCCTTAGCCATTAGAGCCACAGGTGCCAAGCCAGCAACAATAATTTTAATATTGTCCTGTTTTCCAAAAATTATGCTACTCTGTATGAAAATCCACAAAAGTCAATAAATGAATGCTAGTTTGGGGTGGGGGTTGGGTTTTTTTTTTTTGGTGCAATAGAGTCTGGGAAGTTACTTGAGAGAGGCCTAAGATGTCTTAGATCAGCAGTTCTCAACTTGTGGGTCGCAACCCACAGGAACTGTATTAAAGGGCTAGGCATTAGGAAGGTTGAGAACCACTGTCTTAGATGCTAGGAAGCTCCTTCAGAAAGGGCACCCTGACCTGCTTCCTGCCCAGTCTTTGTCCCATATACTACCATTCCCTGCTAAAGAGAATACCCAATAGTGACAAGCTTCTATGAATTAAGGAAGTTTTATCATATGTTATCTCATTTAATCCTCTCCAGAGTCCTATGAGAGAATGATTATAATTATCCTAATTAAAACTAATTCCACTGGCTACTTTCTCTGGAAATGCCATTTCCTTGGCTTGGTGGCACTGTACTCTCCAGGTTTTCCTCTTCCTCCAATCACTGCTGCTTCTCAGGACCTTTGCTGGCTCCCTTTCTCCCTGCCCCTTAAATGTTGGGGTTCCTTATCCTGTGCCATAGGGTTTTGCTACACTAATCCTAGGCTATCTCATGCATCCAGAAACTTCAAGTGCAGTGTGGATGTCTAGATTTTCACAGCTAACTTCAGAGCCCAACCCTCTCTATAAGCTCCAGGCCTTTTCAACACTTGTGCTTGGATATCCCACAGGTCCCTAGAACTCATATGTCTAAAGCAGAATGCACAACCTACCCCCATCCATTCACCACCCACCATCACCATTAGAAATTCTGGCTCTTGGACAATGTTCCTTGATTCTTGTGTCTCTAGCCCAAGAGACTAGATTCTTGTGTCTTGGCCGGTGGCCAAGTCCTATCCATCACCTTCTTAAAAATCACTCACCTCCACTGCCACTATCACCTCTTTACTTGAACTCCTGCAGTACTCCCCAAATGGGCCTCTACATCCACTTTGTCCTTCTCTAACCCGTTCCCCATAGTATAACCTGAGAAATTTTAGTAAAATACTGCTTAAAACAGTCTGTAGTTGGCCGTAGCCCTATCATTATGGGTCCCAGTCTTTAATATGGCCTCTGAGACTCCAGTTTTCCACTTATATGTCACCCGGAATCCCTCTTACCATCAACATTCCTACACCTCTGACTAGCATCCATCTCCTTGGAAGTTCAAGGATCTCTATTCCTGAGGACCTTTGTACTGTCTGTTCTTACCTGGCTAACTCTGAATCATCCTCCAAATCTTAACTTAAATGTTACTTCTCCAAGATCTTCCCTAATTCTTTAGACAAGGCTAAATCCTTTTGGAATGTGCTTTGTCATGGCATATAATCCTTATCACAATTGACTTGTTCAGTGTCTTTCTGCTTAGTCAGACTGTAGACACTACAAGAATGATTTGTCTTCAGCAATCTCTCCCTGGTATCTAGCACGGTACCTAACACAAGCTTGGTTATGTGTTGAATCAAGTGGTTGGCCCAAGCAACATTAGAAGTGCCAAAGTAAAGACTTGAACCCCAATGGATCTGATTCTAGAGTTCATTTGCCCTGTACCTCCTTCCCTCATGATGTGTCCCTCTCTTCCCTGCAGTTTCTAGAGGCCCAAGAATGGTGGTCATGTGATCCATTTGTGAAGGTAAAATCTCAGCCCCTTGGTTCAGAACCTGCTTTATCAATCCTGCAAATATCCCAGATGGGTGTAAGGACCGGGGAACAGCTACAAAGGGACTCCCTAGTGTGGTTCTAACATATGTCCACACATTCTTTGATATTCTTCTCTGTAAGAAATAGAGCTCAATTACCTACTCCCGAGTGTGGGCTGGATTTAGTAATTCACTTCTAATGAATAATTTTAGAAAAAGTGATCATCTGTAATTTCTGTGATCAGACCATAATGACATTGCTTTCTCTTGGATCACCTCACTTGCCATGTCATGAGATCCTATAGAAAGGTCTACATGGTGAGAAATTGAAGTGTCCCACCAATAGCCAGCAAGGCACTAAGCTTGGCCTCCAGCAACTGAGTGAGTGAGCCATCTTGGAATCAGATCTTATGGCCCAGTGCAGCCTTTGAATGACTGTAGCCATAGCCAACATAAAACCTCAGGAAAGACTGAGCCACAACCCCCCAGCCAGGCTGCTCTCAAGTTCCCAGCCCACAGAAACTATAAGATGAAGCTTGTTTTAAACTTCTAAGTTTGGGAGGCTATTTGAAAAACAGCAATAAATAACTAATATGCAGTAAAAATAAAAGAAGTGGTAGAATAAGACTAACTAAGCAGATCATAGTTTGGGGGAATGGGGGTAAAGAACAGCTATTGTGTAAAAGAAACCTTTCGTCTTCTGATGAATATGCTTGTGTTGCACAGAACAGTGCTGAGGTGGGAGGTGGGATACTAGGGCCGGAGCCTGAAAACCTTGCTGGGCGGTGAATTAGAAGTAAGCATCCAAATTTGAGCCCCAGACAATCTAAGGTCAGAAAAGTGGAGGCAAAGACCATAAGGCAAATGGGGATATGCAAATATAGCATTGGTAACCAAGCACTGAGCCAGAGAAGGATATCCTAACAGAAAAAAAGGAAGTGGAAACGGGATTTCACTGCGACTTCTGCTCCAGCTGGATGAGTTCCTACACACTCCATATATAGAGGTTTCTCCTGCTAAAGCACCTTGTAGTGGAAGCTACTGGGCCCTACCCCTTTACCAACTAAGTATTGACTGATAAGGCACACAGCCACCTGCCTCTGGGGAGATCTGCCCTTAGCCAAATACCTTGCAACCTCCTCCTTCCCCTAAAGCAGGCCTCAGTCACTGGACTAACTGGAAAGGGAGCACAAAGAGCCAGTGCTGTTGCCTGAGATGGGCCTAACTCTGGGGCCATTTGTGTCCATAGCTTCCAGAAGAGATCAGACTTAAGGCAGTACCCAGCGGAGACCACATTCTTCCCCTGCCTTTTCCTGCTTCCTTCACTTGTCTTTCCTAAGGGAACCCTTGCTATGAATTACTTGAACAAGAATCCCCATTCCTGATCCCCTTCTAGGGACACCAATCCATAGCACACCTAAAGACATCTCAGAGTTTCTGACATTTGTATGTGAGTGTGTGTGTGATTGAAATGATGATGATGGTCATAAAAGAAGATTTTTAAATCAGAGAAAATAATAAAAATTAATCTTGCTTAAAGGGTCCATGAACAAGAGAGTGAGAAGGCAAAACTTGGCAATTTGAAGAAAACGGTAGTTTAGAAGAAATGTACTTTAGTAACTTACCTGAATATTTAATTATTAATTTTCTTTTTTGAGATAGAGTCTTGCTTCGTCACCCAGACAGGAGTATAGTAGTGAGATCATAGCTCACTGCAGCCTCAAACTCCTGGTTCAATCGATCTTCTCATCTCACCCTCCCCAGTACCTAGGATTGTAGCACGTGCCACCAACCTGGCTGATTTTTTTTTTCCAGTTATTTGTAGAGATGGTGTTTCACCATGTTGCCCAGGCTGGTCTCAAACTCCTGTCCTCAAAGGATCCTCCCACAAAGCCCTCTCAAAGTACTGAGATTATAAGTGTGAGCCACCACTTCTGATCCTTATTTATTTATTTATTCTAGAGACAAGATCTTACTCTGTTGCCAGATCGGAGTGCAGCGTTCAATCATCGCTCACTGCAGCCTTAAATTCAAGGATTCCTCCTACCTGAGGCTCTCAAAACACTGGGATAACAGGTGTGAGCCTCTGCAAAATCTGGCCCTAAATATTATAGAACCACTTCTCCCAGAATCTCCTTCCCTGCTTGCTTCCACGTCAGAGTTGTAGGAAGGAAAAATTTACACGAGACTTAAAAGGCAGAAATGGAGCAGCACTACCACTCTTTGAAGGTCACTGTGCAATGAAGGACAGATGCAGAGGAGCTAATGTATTCTAGATCGGCCTGGCTCTCCCCACTCCATGTCCAGCTCTTCTTCCCAGCTGCTGGCCCTGCTAATCCAGAGTGACCCCAGACCCCCCACCAGATGCAGACGCAGTAGCTTAGTGTGGGATCCACCAGCTCTGCTGTGGGATCCCACTCCAGCATCTGGATGTGTTTGGCTTCTCCAATTCCCTGACTTGCTCACTTGTGCCCATGTGTCAGGAGGAACGATTAGTGACTTTCTCTCATCTTCCAATTTTTGGGCTTTATTTTCCCATGGTTATAAAAGGTCTTGCTCCTATAATAATCCCTATAATATTCATGATAGTTGTCTTCCTTAATTGCACCCTAATACTCCGAAACACCCATGCAGTGATAATATTTATTAGCTATACTACATGGTAACCACTATATATCTCATTAAATGGGTGTAAGATTAATTTTGTTGATGTTTTTCATCAGAAACAGCAAAATCTCCAAAGATATGTGCAATATTTAGTCAGAGCTTGCTAGTCATTTGGCATGGTCACCTGAAGAAAATTTTACAAAATTATGAGGATCATTGAGTAAACATTGAGACATTGATAGGGATCAGTAATGAAGAAACAATGGAGGATTTTGTTTTATTTTGTTTTGTAATGAGTTGTTAAAAAGAAACAATGGAGAATTTTCACTTGGAAGAATAACACAATCAGATTTCTAACTTCATTGTTCTGGTTGCCATGTGAAGGTGAATTGTGAAGTGATTAAAAATGGAAGTGGGAGGACCAATTGGTAGGATAATGCAGTAGTCGAGGCAATAGATGATGGCAAACTGGACTAAGCTGGTGGCAATAAACAGAGTGAAGAATCTTTGTGTACCAAGAGCAAGCATCCTAGGGTACGGATAACCATCTCAAGGACAGAAAAAGCATCTTTGGCTCTGAGCTACCTTTGCAGAATCCCATTGTGGAAATCCCAAATGACTTATATGTTATTTAGATTTAACTTTTTTTTTTCTAGTACTACTTAATTTGTTTTTGTTTAAAAAATACTTAGTCACTGCTTAGTCACTGCTTTAAGTGCTTTCCAAATGTGACACCTTTAATACTTTTAACAGTCCCTGGTGTCTTCAAGTGGCAGCAAAAATTTCCATCATCACTGCCATTTCTGCTTCTATCACAGATGTTGGTCTGATGGATAGAGTTTGCTTATATTCCTGTAGCAGCTGCTATTTTCTCTGGCAGAGGGAAGTATATCAGTTGGGTTTCCTGGTTTCAAGCAACAGAAATACGCTCAGGTTATTTTAAACTAGAAATGAATTCATCTGTAGAATATCAGGTACCACCACCCACCCCTTTTGAGCATCCAATATCCTCACATACCTAAACCCTGTTTCTATACTTGAGCACACATACTTCTTACTAAATGTAATAAAGTTCTTCATAATAACTGAAAATGCTCTCACATTCTCTCCAAAGTGAAATTCCTTGGACACTGCATACAGGACTTCTAAGTGATGTCCATGTGTTCAATATAATCCCATATTAATATTCTATAACCTATGGACTAAATTTGTAAGCTAAACATCATAAATATAGCTATATAGAACAATAGGAAGAAGAGAGAAGGAAGACCTAATTGTCTACACAACTAAAAAAGTAAAGACTATAGTTTTTAATAGTGCCTTTTTCTAAACCAGAATCTAATAAAAGTTCATTAATTAAACCATTGCATTTCCAAAGCATTAATCTCTCACTTCTCAGCATGCATATGCACCTAGAGTACCTGCTACTTCTAAGTTCGTAGCAGATTGTATTTCCCAGAGATACCCACACCTTATATGTATCCCATCTCACAAGCTCTTATGATGTGGTTGCCATTCTTCCCACCAAGGGGTGGAATCCAACCAGTGAAGTATTACAAAGTGATGCTATGCCACTTCCAAGACTAAATCATTAAAGGATGCAATTTCTCTCTCTTTCTCTTGCTCTTTCTCTCTGTCTCCACATGCCTTTGGAACCCAGCTAGCCAAGAGGGAACATCAATTATTCAACACATGAATCAAAAAGCCTTCAGATTATTCCATCCCCTGGCCTTGGTCTCTTCCAGCTGAAGCCCCATTTGTTAGGGAACAGAAATAACACTTTCCCATTTTTCCTACCTGAATTTTTGACCCACAAATTCATGAAAAATAAAAAAATTTTAAGGTACTAAATGTTTGGGATAATCTGATATGTGAGGATGGTTAACTAACACACAGTCTCATAAGCATGATTTCATCAATAGAGCAAACCAGAATAATGTCTTGGGAAATAATGAGATGGTCAAGGTCCAGTGTAGCAAATATGGCACAGTGACAAAAGTGGAAGTATAGCTGAGGTGGACAGCAATATTGTGCTGTTGTCTCTGTCAAGTGAGAGCATCTTGTCTCAGGTATTTATATTTGCTGGGCTGGGGAAAAAAATAAAAGCATTTACCAGATTACTAGTGGTGTTCCATGTAGTGGTATTGATTTGTTCCCATAAGAACACTGCATTTGGAACAAAAATTGCAGTTGGAAATACTAACTGATTAAATTTATGCAGTCCAATTTCATACTCTAAGACCCAGCCATCTTCTTCACTGGCTATAATAGAAAATTAAATAGGATTATGGTAGGAATTGCCATACCTGTATCTTTCAAATCTTTGAGGATGAAACTGATTGCTGATATTTTCCTCAAATGTGTATTCATCTCTTGATTCAATACATATTTATTGACCTCCTGTTATAGGCTAGTCATTGTTCTACACATTGGGGATAGAGCAGTAAATAGGGTAGACCAAATATCTGCTCCCCAAGGAGATTACATTCTAGGAGGAAACAGCCCTATACAAACAAATCATCATAAAAGCAGTAAGTGCTACAAAGTAATACTGCCTTTGTATATCTATGTTGGCAATGAGGAGAAACTCCAAGAGCTTACACATGACCCATCTTATCATAGTAGCCCATATTCTATAAGTCAAGGCATCAGAGCAGGGATTTTTTTAGTTTCTGAGATTGTCTAAATCTATCTATATTCTTAGATAAGGGGAAATAAGAGTTTGGGGTCCCACAGGAAATACCATGAGGGTACTGGGTCAAAATTCGACTCAATACCACTTCCTTGTAAGTGTCACTGCCAATGTGGCCCAGGGCTCCAAGTTCACAGTCAGTGTTGAAGTGCCCTTGAATGTTGTCAATATTTCCATTTCTCTTGATCACAATTAGTCAGTAAGTGGTTTCAGATCTCCTGGAGAAGATGGAGGAGGAAGATTCACAGTATATTCTTAGGATGTTAGTGAAAACACCTTTCCCAGGCACAATGGACCACTTTGTAACCAAAAGAGATCTGCATTGTGAATTCACCCAGATCTGGATGTTGAGTGAAGTGCTGTGACTCACATTAGGTATAATGTAAAATCAGTTCATATTCACCAGGCATGTATTTCTTCAAATTGCAAATCAAGTAGAGCTTTAGTAAGCTGTCCATCTCTTCCAATCCTGAATCTCATGAACAATGAACCAACATCAAAGATCTCTTCAGATCAGCTCAGTCTGGTTATCCTCTGGCCCGAGGCCTATTCAGGAGCCTCACTCACTTGGCTTCTGGCAATTAAGTCCAGGACTTGGCCTCTGCCATCCACAGGATATTTCTGTCCTCATCCTTTGTTGATTTAGCCTCAATCTTTTTTTTTTTTTAAGAGACAGAGTCTCACTGTGTCACCCTGGGTAGAGTGCTGTGGTGTCACAGCTCACAGCAACCTCCAGCTCCTGGGCTTAGGTGATTCTCTTGCCTAAGCCTCCCAAGTAACTTAGCCTCAATCATTATCTTAGATATTACTCATTATCTTACCTTACATATACTACTAATTACTCACTACTAATTAACTTAACCAGTAACAAAGCCAGAATGTACTAAAGTTCTTGCAAGGAGCAAAAATAGTTTCAGGGAAAAGCTATTCTTTAATTCTTCATCAAATGAACACCTCTCAGAGAAGAATATCACATACTCTTAACCACTCTACCAATGCAGCCTTTTTTTTTTTAATAGGTCAAGGTACCAATACAACTTTTTTTTTTTTTTTTTTGAGACAGAGCCTCAAGCTGTCGCCCTGGATAGAGTGCTGTGACATCACAGCTCACAGCAACCTCCAATTCTTGGGCTCAAGCGAGTCTCTTGCCTCCGCCTCCCAAGTAGCTGGGACTACAGGTGCCCGCCACAACGCCCGGCCATTTTTTGTTGTTGTTGTTGTAGCTGTCATTGTTCTTTGGCAGGCCCAGGTTGGATTTGAACCCGCCAGCTCAGGTGTATGTGGCTGGCGCCTTAGCCCTTTGAGCCACAGGTGCTGAGCCAGAACTTTTAAGGCAGAAATGTGCTTTGGATTTATGTCAAGATCTTGGAAAGAAGTTCTAAATAGCTATCCTGAACATTTTGTAACAATCCATTCTGACTAGAAAGAGTTTAAGGACCTTTCTAAATTCTTATGAATCCCATTCTCATTTTATTATTTGAGCAATGTGCCTGGAGCAAATTCTCATAGTTAAAAAAAAAAATCTCTAGCAGACCCTTCAAAGTAACTTGTTTCTTTCCTGTAGTGCGTCTTCATTTTTCAAAAGGATACTCATTCCTGCCCCAACTTTAGAATCTGTTCGCTATTGGTCTTTCCTGAAGAAATGTCTTACTCAGCGTTTATTGCTTCTTTCCATTTCAGTGGTGGGGAGATGTACTTGGCTGTGTGAAAGGAGAGATCGATAATTTCTGGCACTTAATGTATAGTACACTTGAGATGGACTCAGGATTTAAAGGAACGAGCCAACTTGGGGTTAATAACTGTGGAGTCAAAAGTGGTTTCATCAGATGCATTTGAATTTCTAATTCCACTCCCTTCTCTTCCTCTTTGCTTCTCCATTTTCAAATGGCAAGGCTGAGAGAATCCCCAGTGCATTCTTTCCTCCAGGACCTCTGCGGCATCACTCATCCCCCATCATGAGGCTGTCCATTTGGAACAAGGCACAGAGTTCAGGGAGTGGCTTTAATATGGGCCTGAGCTGAGCTTTTCTCCAACATTTCCAAATACTTCTATTTATTTTGTGGCTTACATTTTTTTTCTTTTCTGGTTTTTTTTTTTTTTTGAGACAGAGTCTCATTATGTCACCCTTGGTAGAGTGCCATGATGTCATAGCTCACAGCAACCTCCAACTCTTGTGCTTAAGTGATTCTCTTGCATCAGCCTCCCAAATAGCTGGGACTACAGACACGCACCACAACGCCCGGCTATTTTTTGTTTGTAGTTGTCATTGTCGTTTGGCAGACCCAGGCTGGATTCGAACCCTCCAACTCTGGTGTACGTGGCTGGCGCCCTAGCCACAGAGCTACAGGCACCAAGCTGTGGCTTACTCTCTATTTTGCACTTTTTCCTTAGCTCTTCCTGAAGGTTGCTCTTGACTTCAATGCCTTTGCCTCCCAACAGGATGTTTCGCTGGGGGCTGCTCAGGGAAGCTGCATGGCAGTGTGGAGAGAGGGCTGCTGGGGCTATACCTGGATTCAAATGCTGCCTCTGCAGGTACTGACCATGCAACATTGGCCATGTCATTTCCTTCTGTGAACCCCAGTTTCCTCATCTGGAAGTGAAGCAAATTAATCCTACTTCAGAGAGTTATTATCAGAATTATAGAAAATATATGTAAAGTACCTACTTAGATGTTTGGCTCATGACAGGTACTATATTAGTAGATATGCTATATTATTGGTTATAATTAGGTCCATTTTCCTTATTCTTTCTACTTTTTACAATGAAATTATTAAAATGTCTTTTGAGCCTTTGCTGTATAGGCATACTTGTAAACTTTCTCCATGTATTAATTTAATCCTCTCAGCAACTCTATAATGTATTACTACTATTCTAGTGTTACTGATGAAGAAACTGAGGCACAGAGAGCCTAGCCAACATATCCAAGGTCACATACTAGGAAGTGATGAAGCCAGGATTTGAAAACAGTCTGGTTCAAAGCCAACAACCTTTAATAGCCATACATGAATGCTAACACTAACAGTACATTTGAAGGATCTATAAGAAGGTTTTCCAGCTGCTTCATATTGTATTTTATAACTGTTGGAGAGAGAGGTTTTTAAATGTTCCAGAAAGACCAACAGAGTCACTTCTCAGCCATGCAGTTCATCCCCTCCTTGTCTCTGCTTTCAGCTATAAGTAATAGAAAATTCTCTCCAACTAGCCTCTGAGGGAGACCTACTGGCTCACTTAAGGATAAGTCCAAAAGCAAGACAGACTCCAAGGTTGGTTGCTCCAGCAACTCAATGAGGTCCTAAAAGACTCATTTTTGTTTCCATTTCTCTTGCTTGTTGTCATCCTGAGGATGGCTTGCCTCATGTCCTTATGGCAATTGGAACGACATGATTCTGCATTACATGTAGCAGGAAAGAAAAAGAGGCTCCGAGTGCTGTCTCAGAAGAGTGCTCCTAGAACACTGTACCCCTCCTCCAGCCTCTTGTTACATCTCAGTGACCCAATTGGGGTCAAACACCCATTCTCAAACCTGTCACTGTCAAGAAGATGAAATGACCCTTCAGCCAATCACTCCCATCCCTAGAACTTGAGGGTTTGGTCATCTTCCTAAGGTACATGCCTTTGGGGCAGCAGGTAGCAGAAAAAGCTGAACAAGATTATCTCTTTTTTTTTTTTTTTTAAGACAGAAAAAGGGAGGAATGGTGACAGATAGACAGCCAGCAACATCCAGCACCCTCCTAAGGCTAATTTATATGTTTTGTGTGTATTTTCCTATTTTTCTTCTTTTTGATTTTATCTTCCCCCATCAGACACTACTAATAGCAACTTCTCATGGAGTGAACGTACATGAGAAAATGTACGTGTAAGGATTTTTAACACTATACATCTGTGAGTTGTAGTTCTTGCCACTATGCTCTTAGTACTCTTTGGAATACTTTGTGCTGTTAGTAGCGGGCCTAGACATCAAAGGTCATGTCTGCCAGCCCAACATCCCTACCTCTGGGAACCTCCTTTCTTTTGCCCCAGGTACCTACAGACCCTACATTGCATTTCACCTGCCCAGAGCCACTTATCCCTTGTATTCTGCTCAGGCTCACCCTGACATCCAGTGCCCTGGACTCCCAAACTATTTCCCCTTGCTACCAACCCACCATTATGTTCTATTTCCTGACACTGTTTCTCTGACCTGGACTCCAGTTTTTCTGGCCTCTCTCAAGTGTGTGACTTGGGGCAAATCGCCTCACCTCTCTGGATTCCATTTCCCTCTTCCGTGCAATGAGGTGTTGTCCTAATTAATCTCTAAGGCACCTTCAAGCTTTCATGTTTTATGCTTCTATGAACTTCAGGCAGCTAGGCAAAGAGAAATGAAGAATGTCAGGCAAGTGAGAGAAGTGATTTAGAAACCAAGGGATTTTAAGCAATTAAGTGGTCAGTTATCAAGGTCACCCTAATGTGGGGTTCCAACGACAGACACACAGACACACACACGTGCACACGTACATACACACCGAGTACGTAGCGACAATCAGCAGTGAACACTGCAACTGGAATAAAGCCATCTGCTAAAACAGAGATGGGCCCAGCACAGTGCACACTGAAGGATGGAGTGAGGAGTGAGGCAGTGAGACCAGAACCTGAAACACATCATCCAGGTAGATGAGAATTCCACTCGGAGTGAGAATTATCACTGCTGTGGGAATCTCCTTAATAGGCCTATGTGAGCTGAAATCCAAGGGGATCTACGAAGAGTAATTCTGACCTTTCGACTACAGGACACGTCTACTACTGAATCTGACCTTGTTTTCTTTTTTCTCCTCCTACCTTCAGCTGGGCCTCAAAAGCAGAAAGGCCAACGTCCAGAAGAAAATCTGTTTCTGTTGTTTTCTCCTGGCTGCCTCGGAGGACTCTCTTGGCAGACTTTCTGGTGATTCGTCCAAGCCTGGGGCTTCTCTTTCCTGGAGTTTCCATCACCTTGTTTAGGGGAGAAACACTGGGCATTATTACATGGTGCCTGAGAGGCAGTTGCTCTCTTTCTTTTTTTTTTTTTTTTTTGAGACAGAGCCTCAAGCTGTCACCCTGGATAGAGTGCAGTGCAATCACAGCTCACAGCAACCTCCAATTCCTGGGCTCAAGCGAGTCTCCTGCCTCCACCTCCCAAGTAGCTGGGACTACAGGCACCCGCCACAACGCCCGGCCATTTTTTGGTTGCAGCCA
>CAUYON010056630.1:0-24225 GCA_963573935.1 Arctocebus calabarensis
TTTTGAGACAGAGCCTCAAGCTGTCACCCTGGATAGAGTGCTGTGGCATCACAGCTCACAGCAACCTCCAATTCCTGGGCTCAAGCGAGTCTCTTGCCTCCGCCTCCCAAGTAGCTGGGACTACAGGCGCCTGCCACAACACCCGACCATTTTTTGGTTGCAGCCATCATTGTTGTTTGGCGGCCCAGGCTGAATTCAAACCCGCCAGCTCAGGTGTACGTGGCTGGCGCCTTAGCCCGTTGAGCCACAGGTGCCGAGCTGCCATACACAATTCTCAAGTGAGAAAACTGGAGAGGTTGTTTGATTTCTCTTTTTTAAATCATATCAGTATGCCAAAAGAGAGCAGAGTTTTGGATTAATATTTTATTGTCTAGCCCAGCTATGCCTTGAAATTTCCTCACTTCATTTCACTAGTCAGAATATGCCTGAAGAACACAAACAAAACTCTAACCAAGGGGCAGCACCTATGGCTCAGCGAGAAGGGCACCGACCCCATATGCCAAAGGGGTAGGGTTCAAACCCGGCCTCAGCAGAACCGCAAAAAAAAACACAGAAAACTAGCCAGGCGTTATGGAGGGCGCCTATAGTCCCAGCTACTCAGGAGGCTGAGGCAAGTGAATCTCCTAAGTCCAGGAGTTGGAGGTTGCTGTGAGCTGTGTGATGCCACGGCACTCTACTGTGGGTGATACAGTGAGACTCTGTCTCTACAAAAAAAAAAAAACAAAAAAAAAACTCTAACCAAAATATAATTAGGCAAGTTAACATGCTATATTAAAATCCTCCCATATCCTGGATTAGCATCAGAGACGCTGATATAAACTTAAAATACATACAAATGGACAGACACAGGAACAATTACAGATATGCTATATTTCAAACTTAGTGCACAAGGCATATACTATCCAGCTCTGTTCACTAACAGGGCTTAGAAGCAAGGACATCCAACAATTAGTACACCCAGTGCCCAAAGCTTAGTTTCTAAACACCATTCTCCCAAAGGAACCAGTGCTCCTTGGAGAAATGGTTGATTCTAGGCCTGAGGCAGGAAAAATAAAAGATGATCCCAAGGCATGTCGTAACAGCAAGTGAGAAAGTGTTCAAAAAATGAAAGGATGGGGAAGTCAACAGGATGCAGTAGCCAACCTGAAACAGCTCCCAAAGGCCAACAAAATAAATAATGTAGTAGCAGATTATAAACCAAAGCATAAAATAAATATGCATGAGACAACAGTGATATAAATAAATGACTTAATAAATAAATAAATGAAAGAAAAGATAAGTCTTTCTTACAGAAGAATTCTAAACAATAAATAGAGGCCATGTGCTTCAGGATATGGAACTTAACCCCACCCCCACCTCCTGTGAGTGTGCTACATTTAGTGATTTGTGAGCAAAGAACAATTAACTCTCCAGTGGAGAAACATGGCAAACACTACTTTAACCAAGGTGAAGGTCAGCATCTCCAGGGATGCCACGTGACATGATATGATGTGATGTAAGAATAGCATCACATCATATCATCCCGTGCTATTCATTCCAGAAACCTCTGTCTAGTCATCAGAAAACGCGGAACCATCCAGACTGGGGGGTATTCTACAGGATACTTGGCCAATACGCTGCTCGATCTGCAGTTACTAAGAAACTGTGCAGACCAGAGACAGGGAGACATGAGAGCTAAACACACAGTGGTCCACTGTGCTAGGCCCCGCAACAGGAAGACGAAGTTAATGGGAACACTGAACAAATCCAAAAAGTCTATGGAATTTAGTTAATAGTAATATTCCAATATTAGCCTCTTAGTTGTAGCAAATGTTTCCTGGTAATATAGTAACAAAGGAAAACTGGGTGAAGGGTGTATAGAAACTGTGCTGTGCTATATTTCTAACTTTTTAATAATCTAAAATTATCTCAAAATAGAAAAATTGAAAGAAGTAAGACAGTACCTACCTACTATGTCAATTTTATAACCTAGTAAAACATTACAAATTGAAGTTTAAAGAACAATGCTTAGAACAATGTTTGGTGGCCTCTAAGTGACTTTGCTGGAAACAAAGTATTTCATAAAGCATTAATTATTGAAGGCAAATGTTAAAGCAGTTCTAAGATGCAACCGTCCGCAAATATTCCTTCCCTGACATTTGCCGTTCCTATATCATTATTTCCCTTGAGTACTCAATTTCTATACCTGATTTCAAAGAAGACTGAAAAAGGGAAAGTAAGATTGTAAGGAAGATGAATTTATCTGTTCCAAAAATACAGAATTACTGGACAGGTGACACAAAAGAACTCAAGAAAAACTAGAAACTGCAATTCTAAACTTGCCTTATGTGAATTTCATCATCATTGCCCACGTATAGCAACTGCCCTTGTAGGCGCCTCTCTTCACTGCGAAGTTGTTTCCTCATTTCTGATAATTCCATAATCACATTTTTTTTCTCCTCTGCCAATTCCCATTGATAAGTAAAGAGACAGGTATAAGAACAAAAGATTAAACATTAAAGCAAACTTGACTTATCTTAAAGCTAAAACTCTAGGAGAGATGTTTTTATGAAAGATAATTTTAGTGTTTCATTTATATAGATCATATTCACATACATTAAGACCCACAAAAACATTTCTGATAATATAGGAATTTTAAAAGTTAAGAGCTGTTCTTTGGGTGGGGATTACGACCACACGGGGCAGCACAGGTAGTTCCTCTGTAGTGATGGGACAGGTCCACGCCTGGACTGTGGTGGTGGCTACACTAATTACACCTGATAAAAAGCACAGACCCCCCCCACCCCCCACAACAGACACTCCTCGATGCCTGTAAAAGCTGGTGAATTCTGATGAAGGTCTGCAGAGTCCTCCAACAACACACCAGCGTCAGCTTCATGGCTGCAATACTGTGCTGCTCACGGTGCTACCAGAGGGGAGATGGGTCAGGGAACCTAGCACCTCTCTATAACTCACAACTTTCTGTGACATTATAATTATTTCAAAATAAAAAGTTAAAAAACAAATGATGTATATCAAATATTAAATAGTTAGCTCTACCTTCTGCACGGAGCTGGTTTTTCCTGGCAGGGACGGGAGGAGACTGTGCCCTGGACATGGAACTTTCCTGTTGAACAGTAATGACAAAGACACACTCAGCATACACCTTCCTTACTCAGAAGCTCAAAAGGGGGCAATTAACTGAGATGCCCCAAGGGACAACAGATCAACTCCACACTCTCCAACCTATTCAACTTAGACCTGTGTCCACACTCACATCTGAACCACACGTGCATCTATTCCTCCTTTTCAGCACAGTGGGAAAGCCCTCCCCTCCCAAAGAGAAGCCTTCATCTGTGCTGTGTCCAATAAGGAACTCCCATCGCTCCAATTATTCTTTCTCTAACTTCTTTCTCTCTCCAGGCACCTTCTTCTCAGCCTATGCACAGAAACCTCTCCCTTGCTTAAAAAATTTCTTCCATCTCCTCTCATCACCATTCCTGTTCACTCCCTCCTTCCCCTCCCAGCTGAGCTTTCAGAAGAACAGCAATGCAGGACTTCGGAGGGCTGCTTCCTTACCCCCATTCACTCAACACCCAGCTTCGGCCTCTGCTTCTACACCCACCACTCGCAACACTGCCCTCCCCGCATTCACAAAGTGATCCCACGTGACACGTTCACTGGGCATTTTCCTCCCTCGTTTTACTTTGTCTGCACCAACTGACATCACTGCCTGTCTCTCACCCTGTCTCCATTCCTTTCCCGGCTTCTCAAATAGTGATGATTCCCCTCAATACTCATGCCCAGCGCCTTTATTTCGTACTCCAGACATTGATCAAAACAATTGTACTAACTTAACAAGTACCAATATGTCGATGGCTTCCAAAATGACAAATCCAGTCCAAAGCTCCTTCCTCAGCACAGCTCATACTTTCAACCCCCTACCTTCCATAGCCCTCGCCAGAAACTCAAGAGCTACATGACGCCCACTCAACATGTGCTCAGCCAGTAAATCCCACGACTGTGCTCTCAACTCTACCATGATGCTGTCACACCTCTTCAGTGACTGGTGTCACTGCCTGGTTAGCTCCTCAAAGTCTCACACTGGGGCTTCTGCAAAAGCATCTTATGTCCATTTTTACAGTTTTGCCCTCCCTCCAAGACACAGCTCCACACCACTGCCTGCGAAAACATCATACAAGACAAAAGTGGCTGTGTCATTCCCCTACTTACGAATTCCCACGCAATATCTAACACGGACCTACCGAACAGAATCTCAGGGGGTGGGATTCAGGAAGATGTTTTTCTAACACATTTTCTTTGCCTATTCTGGTAATTGGCCTCTTTGAAATCTAGCAGGCCACACTGAAGGCGCCTCACGGGACCTCTGCTGCTTTAGTGCATCATTAGGCCAGAACAAAGCATGGAAGTCTCATGTGTGCCCTAAGGCTTACACGGCCTCCATGACTCTGCACATGCTGAAAGCCCCTCACCCACCTTCTCTTTATGACAAATTCCTATTCATTCTTTAAGCATCAACTTAAGGACCAATCTTCCTGTCTCCAAGTACCTTCTTCCCAGGTGAAAGGGAACTTATGGCCTTCTCATTTCAAGACTGCAGGGAAAGGGAACCTATGGCCTTCTAATTTCAAAATTGTTCTTTTTTAAGCAGCAAAGGAGGCAAGAAAAGCTTCATCATTCTCTTGTACCCCTTTTAGTAAAAGGATTTGTTATGTAAAATTTAGATTTAGTCAAAATGCCAAACAAACTTAAGGACCAGGAAGACCACGTTTCCTTAAAGCTGCAGGTTCCCCACCCTTCATGAGCAGAGCTAGCTAGCTAAAAGATACATTTTCTTTTCTTTTTTTTTCTTTTTTTTCTAGAAATGGAGTCTTTCTCTGTTGCCCAGACTGGAGTACACTGGTGCCATTACAGCTCACTGTACCCTGGACACTAGTGATCCTCCCGCCTCAGCCTCCTGAAGAGCTGAGACTACAGGTGTGCAAAACCACACCCAGCTAAGTTTTTTTAAGAGACAGTATCTCACTAGGTTGCCCCGGGTGGTCTCAAATGCTCAGATACAAATGATCCTCCCACCTCAGTCTCTGAAAGGGCAATGATTATAGGCATGAGCCACCACATCCAGCCTTAGAAGATCTATTTTCAAAAAAGGACCGTCTTGGGGAAGGGCCTTAGACAAGAATTATTTGCTCAATAATGGTTTGTCAAGAGAATCAAACATTGGAGTACCAAGTATTATCGGTTACAACTGAAGCATAAGACAAATTAATGTATGCATTACCTATATTTCAGATCTGAAAAAATAGATTTATTTTATTTATTATTATTTTTTTGAGACTGAGTCCTATCCTGTTGCCCTGAGTAGAGTGCCATGGAGTCATAGTAGATCACAGCAACCTGAAACTCCTAGGTTCAATCAATCCTCCTGTCTCAGGCTTCACAGTAGCTGGGACTACAGGCATGCACCCTTTCTACTTTTAGTAGAAATCTTGCTCAGGCTGGTCTCGAACACCTAAGCTCAAACGATCCACCTGCCTTGGCCTCCCAGAGTGCTAGGATTACACTAGCACTTGGTGGCTAGGAGAGCCACCAAGCTTGGCCTAGATCTGGAAAGATTTAGTCTATCCAAATATGATAAATAAGAAAATCTCAGTCTCCCTAATCCAAAATAACCGAGCTAGTATTAAGAAATCAGAAAAAATGGCTCAGCGCCTATAACTCAGTGAGTAGGGCGCCAGTCACATGCTCCAAGACTGGTGGGTTCAGCCCAGGCCTGCTAAAAAACAATGACAACCGCAACAAAAAACAGCCAGGCATTGTGCCAGGCGCCTATAGTCCCAGCTACTTGGGAGGCTGAGGCAAAAGAGGTGCTGTGAGCTGTGATGTCACAGCACTCTACTGAGGGCAACATAATGACACTGTCTCAACAACAACAACAACAAAAGAAATCAAAACAAAAAGTAAATACATGAATAAAGGAACTTATGATGCTGTCAACTGAAGGAGGTCTTTGGAGTTTGCTTGAGATTTTGTTCTGAAGAGCAGGAACTACAGGAGAAGGCTGCCTCGAGTGCTGAAAAAATTTAAAAATATATGTATGAATATATATATATATACACAGATCACACATATACACACATCCCTAGTATAGTTAAGAAGACCGTCTAAGAAGTTCAAATTGTTTGTGCTTTTATTTAATAAAATACCTTTTATAAAAAAGTAAAAAATTCAGTTCCATAGATCAAATATGTTAGTTGTGATAAAAAGGATTTAGAATTCTTATTAAAAGAATATGACTCTCAGATTAGGGTAAAAAAAAATTAACAAACTCAAGTAAAGCAACAGCATACCAGATATTACAAAAGCAACAAAAAAGACATAGCCAAAATAAAAAATCATCTTAGGAATAAAAAGGAAATAGGACAATACAAAAAACAAACAAAATCCCTCTTCTGAAAAACAACAGAAATCCATCTCCAACATCTAGACGCCCTGTCACTAACAGCATCATGGATGAGGGAATTTTCCCATTCATGGTGGAGTTCTACGTCTCCATAAGAAAATGAGATTTCAGTTTACAGTATATTAAAAGCTAAAGGTCCCAAACAACTTCATATTAAAATCAAAACACTGAAGACAGAAAAAAAAAAAAAAACACTGAAGACAGGAAAATTCCCAACAAAAATGCAACAATAATTATCTAGGTGTAAAAACAAAAGAAAATCCCAGAAGAATATATGTGCAAATTTTTTTATATGTGTGGATTTTAATTCTTTTGTGCATGACAGAAAATTCACTGTTGACTTCAAAAAAATTAAAAACATGTAAGATAGTGTTACACTTTGAAAACCTCTAGGAGACTACATGCAGAATTATAAAAACAATATAAACTTTCTACAACACTGTAGAGATGAGGTAATTGTGATGGATGTGTTACTTAGTTCAATGTAAGCATCTCGCATTGTATGTCAAAGGGTACACTGAATCCCATAAATCCATCAATGTACAAAGTTATGACTTAACAAAAAAACCCAATAATAATAAAAAACACTGTAGAGGATGAAATAAGCCACAGTCCATGTAATAAAAAAGTAAATAACCATCAAGGAAGCAAAAGCAAAAACATAATCCATCAGTCTCATCAAAAATACTGGTTAAGATGAACATAAATGGATTTAGCTACCCCTAATTAAAGATTATAACTCTTAACAAATTAGGATAAACATTCAACTAAATACAGTAAGTACATAAGCCAACTAGAAAATAAAATATAACAGATATAAACTAAAAGAGCAAGATTAAAAAATATGTATTAGGCACACAAAAATTGAAAAAAAGAAATGTTAATTTCAGAATAGAAGGCAAAACATATTAAACAGGAGAAAGTGATTTAAAACTTGATACTACTTCATAATTAAACTCTGTGACAAAATTGCATATTCCTGAGGAATAGCATTTTTGTGAACACAAGAAATTGGCAGAAACACAATTGTTGGAAACTAATAACTCTTTCATTTTTAAATGATCAATTTCACAATAAAAAATTATTTGTCTTTTATACTCAATTTTGCTCTAAACATAAACTTTATAGTTAGAAAAATTAATGACATGGGGCAGTGCCCCTGCCTCAAATGAGTAGGGCACCGGCCCCATACACCAGAGGTGGTGGGTTCAAACCCAGCCCCGGCCAAAAACTGCAAAAAAAAAAAAAAAAAAAATTAATGACATAGCAATTGAAAAATAATCTTTAAAAGGCTGAACAACTGCATATCAAACTTTTATACTAAGAATGAAAACTATTGCCTAACAGTCCTAGAATACTGAAAAACAACACTGACATAAATATAGAACTTACTTAAATTCTCTTTTAAATAATCTTTTAATATTATAATTGTAAGTACTTATCATTTCTATTACCATAAAGGCCTGGGATGAGAAATCAAATAGCATATGTGAGCCCATCAGAAATAGCTCATGCTAACACAGTTTACACCAGACCAAAGCAGAAATATACTAGAGGAGTCCTCTGGTTAAAAGGAGCCTTTTTGTGACACTCCAGGGTGCTAAGAGTTAAGGCTTCAGCATAAGGACAGGGAGGAGGAAGACGGCGGCTGAGTAACAGCTTCCTTGCAACTGGGCACGGTTGAGACTGGGGAGAAAAGACTCCGAGCATCTCTGGCTGGTGGGATCTGCCCAGAAACAACCCTTTGGGGACACTGGGAGTCAGCAAGAGACTTCTGGACCCCATGAGGAGAACAAAAGCAGTGGAGAACTGGCAAGTGATTGTGTGTGTTCGTTTGGTCTAATCCTGCTAGCAGCTAGCAGTGAGATTGCAAACTGGAAAGGCCTCACCTATAAGCTGTTTTGTTTTTGGACTTGGTTATCAGTTGAACTACCTTGGGAGAACGTGGGCAAGAGCACGGAGGCCTTTAAACGTTGTCTTGGGCCTCGGACTGAGCTGCTGAACCTGACGGAGCTATAGTGTTCAGCTGTGGGCCACGTTCAGACATTGTGGGACAACTGCCCCAGAAAGTTCTGCCCTCAGGGGCTGAGAGCGTGGATTGAGCAGGAGACCTTAGGTGAGTAATCCAGTGACTGAGCAGCCTAAAGGTGGGGACTGAGACACCTTACAGCCTTGGCCCTGGGGCACAGAGTGAGACCAGTTTGGGCACACTGGGTAAGTGGATAGCCACTTCAGGAGTGATGCAAACGATAAGTGCTTTACTGGGAAAGTTTCCACTTAGCCAAGGTTAACAGTTTAAACTGCTTTCTAATGGGCTGAGGAGAGATTAAGGCTTTCCACCCTGCGAGGTTTGAGAAATCAGCAGAGGCCTCCAGTTTCCATCTCCTACAGCTGAATCAGCATTGTGATTAACATCTCATACCACAGAAAATCACTTGTTGCCCAGACAATATTTAGCAAGATATATTATACTGTTTTGTTTTGGGTTTTTGTTTTTCTTTTTTAATTTCAACATTTTCCCTCTAGATTTTTTTCCTTTCATTTCTTTCTTAATTTTTCTAGTTTAACTATAATTTTCCATTGTTACCTTGTTTAACAATTAGAACCTCATTTTTCCTACTGTTTCTACCCGTTATTTGTTTCAGCCCCAATTTTATCCCATAAAGTTTTGTTTGCTTGTTTTGGTTTGATTTATGGCATTTTTGTCTTTCCTCTCTACTTGGTGGAGGTGGGGTACTGTGTCTGAACAGTTTAGCACAGAGCTGCTGACCTCAAGGGAACCACCCAACTCAGCACTCCCACAGGTTAGGGGTTTTTAAGGTTGGGTCAAAGTACCCTATTGTGCACCTATATTGCTCCTGTCGCCCTCTTTCTGTGCCTCTCTTCTTTTTGTCAATATTCTCTTTTAATCACCCCCTCTCCTTTCTCTTTATTTTTCATAAATCTTTTTTCCCTTTCTACTCTTCAATCTTCTCATCCTTCTGGTCCTGTACCAAAAGGACTCATCAAAACCCTAGGCAGAGGCATGGTAACTTAAAGAGCAAAAGGAAGTGAAAGGAAAATTAGGGGAAGGAAATTAGATTAAAAAAAAAAAACACTCATGAGGAAGAATCAGCAGAAAAATCCTGACAACATAAAAAACCAGTCCAGAGCAACCACCCCAAGGGACCAAGAGGTAGCTACTGCAGAGGATTCCACCTATAAAGAAATGTTAGAAATGACAGAAGGGGAATTTACAATACAGATGATGAAAACAATGAAGGAAATAATGGAAACAATGAAGGAAATTGCTGATAAAGTGGAAAATAACCAAAAGGAAATCCAAAAACAGAATCAAATAAGAGATGAACAATATGAAGAATATAGAAAGGATGTAGCAGAGCTGAAGGAACTAAAGCAGTCAATTAGGGAACTTAAAGATGCAATAGAAAGTATCAACAACAGATTAGACCACGCAGAAGAAAGAATGTCAGACATAGAGGACAAAGCTCTTAAGATAACTCAGATAGTTAAAGAGGCAGAAAAGAAGAGAGAGAAAGGAGAACATTCACTGACAGAATTACGGGACTTTATGAAGCATGCAAACATATGAGGTGTAGGTATTCCAGAATGAGAAGAATACCCCAGGGGAATGGAAGATATACTAGAGAATATTATAAATGAAAAATTCAATATCACCAAAGAGTCTGACACACTCCTTTCAGAGGAATATTGGACCCCAGGTCGCCTCAACTCTAATAGAGCTTCTCCAAGACACATTGTGATGAACCTGTCCAAAGTCAAGACAAAAGAAAAGATTTTGCAACCTCCCAGGAGTAAGCGCCAATTAATCTACAGGGGCAAATCCATCTGGGTGACTGCAGACTTCTCTAATGAAACTTTTCCAGCAAGAAGATAATGGTCATCTACCTTTAATCTACTTAAACAAAACAATTTCCAGCCCAAAATTCTATATCCTACTAAGATAAGATTTAAAATTGATGGAGAAATCAAATCTTTTACTGATATGCAAACACTGAGGAAATTTGCCACAACAAGACCAGTTCTACAGGAAATACTTCAACCTGTTCTACACACTGACCATCACCATGGAAGACTAGCAAAGGAAGAACTCAGAAATTAAAGGACAGAACCTAACTTCCACAATGATGCAAGAGATAAAACTAAGCAATGGACTCTCACAAAGTAAGATGAATAGAACACTACCACACATATCAATTATCTCAATAAATGTTAATGGCTTTAATTCCCTTAAAGAGGCATAGATTGACTGATTTGGTTAAAAAACACAAGCCATTCATCTGCTGTATGCAAGAAGCACACCTAGCCTTAAAGGACAAATTAAAACTCAGAGTTAAGGGTTGGAAGACAATTTTTCAGGCAAATGAAATTCAGAAGAAAAGAGGGGTTGCAATCTTATTTTCAGTTACAAGTGGATTTAAAGCAACTAAAGTCAAAAAGACAAAGATGGACATTTCATATTGGTCAAGGGAAAAATACAACAAGAAGACATTTCAACTCTAAATATTTATGCACCCAACTTAAATGCTCCCAGATCCTTGAAACAGACCTTACTCAGTCTGAGCAATATGACATCCAATAACACCATAATAACATGCAACACTCCTCTTACAGAGCTGGACACATCCTCTAAACAGAAATTAAACAAAGATATAAGAGACTTAAATGAGACCCTAGAACAACTGTGCTTGATAGACGTATATAGAATATATAGAACAGTCCGTCCCAAAGATAAAGAATATACATTGTTGTGGTTGGCCCCTGGAACAATCTCCAAAATTGATCAGATCCTAGGACACAAAATAAACCTCAAAAGAACTGAAATTTTACCTCATCTCTTCTCAGACCACAAGGCACTACAGGTAGATCTCCAACAAAAATGTTCAACCCTACACAAAGACATGGACATTAATCAGCCTTATGCTGAATGACAGTTGGGTACAAGAAGAAATAAAAGAGGAAATCATTAACTTCCTTGAGCATAACAACAATGAAGACACAAGCTATTAAAACCTGTGGCATACAGCAAAAGCAGTCCTGAGAGGACAATTTATTGCTTTAGATGCCTACATCCAAAAAAACAGAAAGAGAATGATTCAACAAACTCACAAGCCGTCTTAAGGAATTGGAAAAAGAAAAACAATCTAAGCCTAAACACAGCAGAAGAAAAGATATATCCAAAATTAAATCAGAGATTAAAGACATTGAAAACAAAAGAATCATTCAGAAAATTAATGAAACAAGGAGGTGGTTTTTTGAAAAAGTAAATAAAATAGATAAACCTTTGTCCAGACTAAGTAGAAACAGAAAAGTAAAATCTCTAGTCACCTCAATCAGAAATGATAAAGGGGAAATTACAACTGATGCCACAGAGATACAAGAGATCATCTCTGAATACTACCAGAAACTCTATGCCTAGAAATCTGACAATGTGAAGGAAATGGATCAATATTTGGAATCACACCCTCTCCCTAGACTTAGCCAGGAAGAAATAGAGCTCCTTTCAATTACAAGCACTGGGACCAATTTCAAGCACTGAGATCAAAGAAACAATAAAAAATCTTCCAACAAAAAATGCACTGGTCCAGATAGCTTCACACCAGAATTCTAACAAACTTTCAAAGAGCTTATTCCCATACTCTAGAAATTATTCCAAAAAATTGAGGAGGAAGGAATCTTCCCTAACACTTTCTACAAAGCAAACATCACTCTGATACCAAAACTAGAAAAAGACCCAACTGAAAAGAAGAATTTCAGACCAATTTCACTAATGAATATAGATGCAAAAATTCTCAACAAAATTGTAGCTAACAGATTACAGCTTGTCATCAAAAAAGTCATACGTCATGATCATGTAGGTTTCGTCCCACAGATGCAAGGTTGGTTTAACATACACAAGTCCATAAACATTATTCACCATATCAACAGAAGCAAAACCAAAGACCATATGATCCTCTTAATAGATGCAGAAAAAGAATTTCATAAAATCCTGCATCATTTCCTAATTAGAACACTAAAGAATATAGTCATGGGTGGCACATTTCTTAAACTGATCAAAGCTATCTATGACAAACCCACAGCTAATATCTTACTGAATGGAGTTAAACTGAAAGCTTTTCCACTTACAAATGGTAACTAGACAAGGCTGTTCTCTATTGCCATTACTATTCAACATACTGCTGGAAGTTCTAGCCAATACAACTAGGCAAGACAAGGAAATAAAGGGCATCCAAACAGGAGCAGAGGAGGTTAAACCCTCCCTCTTTGCATTTGATATGATCTTATACTTAGAGAACCCAAAGACTCAACCACAAGACTCCTGGAAGTCATCAAAAAATACAGTAATGTCTCAGGATGAAAACACGATTGTAAGAGGGTCTTTTCCTAACAAATGCAACCAGTGTAACATGGTTTCTTGTACCCTAAATGAATCCCCAACAATAAAAAAAAAATAAATAAAATGGAAAAAAAAAAATAAAAAAATAAAAAAATAAAGGCTCAAAAAAAAAAAAAAATCAACATCCACAAATCAGTAGCCTTGTATACGCCAATAACAGCCAAGATGAAAGGCTAATTAAAACACAACTCTCTTCATCATAGCCCCAAAGAAAATGAAATACCTAGGAATATACCTAACAAAAGAGGTGAAGGACTTCTATAAAGAAAATTATGGGCTCGGCGCCTGTGGCTCAATAGGCTAAGGCGCCAGCCACGTACACCTGAGCTGGCGGGTTTGAATCCAGCCCGGGCCCACCAAACAACAATGATGGCTGCAACCAAAAATGGTCAGGTGTTGTGGCGGGCGCCTGTAGTCCCAGCTACTTGGGAGGCAGAGGCAAGAGACTCACTTGAGCCTAGGAATTGGAGGTTGCTGTGAGCTGTGATGCCCCAGCACTCTATCCAGGGTGATAGCTTGAGGCTCTGTCTCAAAAAAAAAAAAAAAAAGAAAATTATGAAACCCTAAGAAAGGAAATAACAGAGGATATTAACAAATGGAAGAACATACCATGCTCATGGCTGGGAAGAATCAACATTGTTAAAATGTCTATACTTCCCAAAGCAATCTACAGATTCAATGCCATCCCTATTAAGATACCAACATCGTACTTTCAAGACTTGGAAAAAATGATTCTGTGTTTTGTATGGAACCAGAAAAAACCCCGTATAGCTAAGGCAGTTCTTAGTAATAAAAACAAAGCCAGGGGCATCAGCATACCAGATTTTAGGCTGTACTACAAAGCCATAGTGGTCAAGACAGCATGGTACTGGCACAAAAATAGAGACATAGACTTTTGGAATTGAATAGAAAACCAGGAAATGACACAAACATCTTATAACCACCTAATCTTCAATAAACCAAACAAGAACATAGCTTGGGGGAAAGACTCCCTATTCAATAAATGGTGCTGGACCTAAACCTTTCTCCACTCACAAAAATTGATTCAAGATAGATAAAAGACTTAAATTTAAAGCAGGAAACAATAAAATTCCTCAAAGAAAGCATAGGAGAAACATTGGGAGATATTGGCCTGGGGAAAGACTTCATGAAGAAGACTGCTGTGGGAATTGCAACAACAACAAAAATAAACAAATGGGACTTAATTAAACTGAAAAGTTCTGTACAGCTAAGGAGATAATAACCAAAGCAAATTGATGACCTACACGATAGGAAAGGATATTTACATATTTTGAATCTGACAAAAGCTTGATAACTAGGATCTATAGAGAACTCAAATTAATCTATATGAAAAGAAAAGCCAACAATCCCATATATCAATGGGCCCAGAGACATGAATAGAACCTTCTCTAAAGAAGACAGATGAACGGCTAACAAACATAGGAAAAAAAATGTTCATCATCCATAATTATTAGACAAATGCAAATCAAAACCAGTTTGAGATACCATCTAACCCCAGCAAAAATGGCCCACATCACAAAATCTCAAAACTACAGATGCTGGCGTGGATGTGGAGAGAAGGGAACACTTTTACACTGCTGGTGGGACTACAAACTAATACAATCTTTTTGGAAGGAAGTATGGAGAAGCCTCAAAGAACTTACGCTAGACCTCCTATTTGATCCTGTGATCCTATTACTGGGCTTCTACCCAGAAGGAAAAAATCCTTTTATCATGAGGACACTTACACTACACTGTTTATTGTAGCTCAATTTACCATCGCCAAAATGTGGAAACAGCCTAAATGCCCATCAACCCAGGAATGGATTAACAAGCTATGGTATATGTACACTATGGAATACTATTCAGCCATTAAAAAAAATGGAGACTTTACAGCATTTGTATTAACCTGGATGGAAGTGGAACACATTCTTAGTAAAGCATCACAAGAAAGGAGAAACATGAATCCCATGTACTCAATTTTACTATGAGGACAATTAATGACAATTAATGATACAGACGGGATGAGGGAAGGGGAGAGCAGAGAGAAAAATAAGGAGAGAGTAGTGGGGGAAAGAAAGAGCAGAGAGAGGGAAGGAGGGAGGGGGTGGGGTCTTGGTGTGTGCCACACCTTTTGAGGGCAAGACATGATTGTAAGAGGGACTTTACCTAACAAATGCACTCAGTGTAAACTGGTTTCTTGTATCCTCAGTGAATCCCCAACAACAAGAAAAAAAAATAATAATAATGCCTGTGTTGTATGTTCTCCAACAGTATACATTCAAGAAATCCTCAAAATTCAGATCACATGAAGAGCAAATGATTTATATATTGCTGGCAATCAAGATTAAGGTGCCAGACTCATATTGCTAACAGTTTGCTTTTTACAAAATAATTATGGGGATAAGTTAATATTTATTGAGTCTGTTGCATATGCAATGGACTGTACTTCAAGTATTTTCTTATCTAATCACAATGACAAATCTATAAACTAGTTTATAGACAAAACTAAAACAGAGATAAGTGAGTTTGCCCAGGATCATGTGGCTGCTACGTTCCAGAACTGGGGTTCACATCTGTGCTTATAACTTTATATCCCTCCCTCATAACCTCTGTGGGTAGCCAGCCTTTTGTCTTCTCAGCACCACATTGGAAGAAGTTGTCTTGGGCCACACGTTAAATACACAAACACTATCCAAAGCTGATGAGATAAAAAAATAAAATAAAATAATAAAGGTTCATGCATAATTTTCATGATATTCACACCACGGATTAGCAAAAAAATCCTCACATAGTCCATATGTGACCTGTGGCCCATGGCCATGGGTTAGACACTCCTGCTAGGATGACTCTGCTTTCCACACCCCTCATTCAATGAGTTGTGGTTCAAGACTCCAAAGATTATTCTTTCTTTTTTTTTTTTTTTGAGAAAGAGTTTTACTTTGTCACCATTGGTAGAGTGCCATGATGACATAGCTCACAGCAAACTCAAATTCCTGGGCTCAAGCAATTCTCTTGCCTCACCCTCCCAAGTAGCGGGGACTACAGGTGCCTGTCACAATGCCCTGCTATTTTTAGAGAAGAGGTCTCACTCAGGCTCAGGCTAGTCTCAAACTCATGAGCTAAGGCAATCTACCTGCCTCTTCCTCCCAGAGTACTAGAATTATAAGAAAGAGCTACCACACCTGGCTGAAACATTATCCTTGGTACACAAATAAACTGACAGTATTTTTAGTCTCCATACTTCTGTTTATGACTCCTATGTTTTTAGATATCCTAGTCTTTATATTTAACTATTGCATTAACTTTGACATGTGTCAATGTTATGATAACAATAAACCCTAAATTCAGGGTTAATTAACCATTTTGAAGGTCCACTGCCCATTTATCCTACTAGAAAATTGCTCTCATTTCCATTTATTTTCAGTTATTCCTGCTACCATGACAAACCTCTATCTACTCTTATGTGGGAAAGAATCCTCAGGCATAAGTAGAATAAGTAAGGAATGCCCTTACCCTGTTGGAAAACTAAAGAAATATGAGCAATTTCAAGAGTGAGCTCATGCACTCCCTGTGTTAAGCCATCCAGACTACCCCACAAGAAGTTAACCACGCCTAAGTTTTTGTTTCCAAGATATTCTATACAACATTGTATTTTATTATACTCTATAACATTTTTTACAAGTCTTTCTCCTAAGACAGTCAGTACTGGGAGTGGGAAATGTGGCATGTTTGTTTCTATATTCCCAGACCTTAGCCTCACTTCTGGGGAAGACCAGGTCCTGAACACATGATTGTGGAAGAAAGAGAGAGAGCAATGGAGCTGGGAGGGAGGGAGGAAGAAAGGAATAAAGAAATGTGAGGAAGGAAGAACTTGGTGCATTATTTATATTTTTTAATAATTTCCCATATTGCTATAGTAAAAAAAAAAAAAAAGAAGAAGAAGAAATGTACTCTGAAAAGTCCCTCTGATCCAGGTACCAAAGGACCAAAAAAAAAAAAAAAAAAAAAAAAAAGACCAGAAACACTGAAAACTATCATGTCATTAAGCTTCCCAGGCAAATTCTGTGAGTCTTCATTGAGCTCTTTTAAAAGAGACAGGTGTTCTAAAAACTTGGTTGCTTATTGATGTGTTTTATCTAAAACACAGTTTTAAAACATCTTTTTAATTGGATAAGTATAATCTAGAAGGGCTGCCATTTAAAAATAGCAATCCGTTTTCTACCTCCCATAATGTGGAGGCTTAAATTCTCCTTAGGAAGAAGTATTTCAATTTTTCGAGTCAACCATCCAAATGGACACTTGTTAAAACAAAATGGAAGCTGAGCATGTGCTCTGGAATGGAGATGTCTGGGCAGTGAGGGGGGCATGAGCTGTGGGTGCATCTCTGCAGATTACAGACCTTCTGAAGAAGGAAACCCTGGGCCCCAGATGCTGCATGTCCTGCAGAGATGTGCATGGAAACTTCTGGGTATGGAAAGCTTCCTTTAGGAAATAACCAAGAGACAGGAAATGGAAGGAGCAGCTTCCCCTGAGACTCTGAGGAGCAGTGGGGCAGTGAACTGAAAGACGAGCCTGCCCGACACCACAGAGAGCCCGTGCCTCCCGTGCTTCGAGGCAGCATCTGGGGAGTGTTAGGGGCTGACGGCCTGGAAGTGGGCATTGGGAGGCTCCAGAACTACCAAGAGGCTGGCTGTTTTCCTGGGTTCAGGGTCTCCAACTCATTGGTAAGGTAAGTTCTTGAAGTTAAGGGACTGGCTTTAACCTCTGCGTACTCCCCACAGGAGGTAACTTGGTACTCAGTGCGAAGAAACCCAATGAACACTCATGTGTGTAGCAAGCCGTGACCACGCAGTGCCTACTTCTCAGTGCTTCTACTTCCCCCTCCCTCACTGATGGACACTGGGGTCTCCGCCGTAATGGGCAGACTTGGCCACGAGCACCCGCCCTTCCCTTGGTGCTTTTGCTGTATTCTTTATTTGTAACCCAGACTTTGTCCAATTTGTTCCCAGTAAATGCCACATTATTTTTTTATTTTCTTCATTTTCCTGTGCTATTTGCATCATAGCATTTATCTTTTTTGCTGAAGATGTTCACAACTCCTTACTAGTATTTGCTAAAAATATAAAAACACCTTAATGGTGTCATCTCAGTAAATTATAAAAATAGTGAATGGCAGTCCCACAGTTTCTGACTGAGGGACCAGAGTAAGGTTCAGGCTGGGCTTAATGCTGCCGTCAGGGTCACTTTCTGACCGTTTTGTGCAAGTAAATTTTGAATGTTAAGAAAGAAAGAGGAAATTCAACAGGAATTGAACTTGGGAAGACAAAAACCTTGCTACATTCTAGCAAAGCTGGACTTGCTCACTCACTCTGGGCCCAGAGCTAAGACTTTCCTAATCCCGGGATTCTCTCTGCCCTTTGTTCCCACCCCTCGTGTCCCCTTTCGGTAGGTTGCCCAGCTCTCATGCTAGCACAAGTCCCAGCTGTCCCCACCTGTTCACCTGAACAATGCTATAGCCACTCAGGCACCCTTTCTGTCACATGCCTTTCCCTGAGCCCTGGGGACTGGCCCAGCCAGGTGTCTGAAGCCTTCAATACTTCCCTTTAACCCAGTGGTTCTCAACCTTCCTAATGCTGCGACCCTTTAATACAGTTCCTCATGTTGTGGTGACCCCCCATCAAATTATTGTTGTTGCTACTACACATTCCCCACCTTTTCCATTACTAAAGCTCCCTGTTACCTGTACATCTCCACTGAGGAAATCACTACTGGGAGTGTGATGTGCTCGGCACATAAAACAGTCCCACTTGCTAGAAGTATCCGAGAAACTGCCATTAGCCGTGTCTACCTCCTGCTCACATCTGGTTGGTCTCCAACCCGAAACCCCTTCCTTTCCTGGAACCAGCTTCCTTTCTGCCCTCACATAGTGACAAACCTTCTTCCATCCTTCGTGGTCCAAGGCGGGTCTACCTTTGCCAAACCCTTCCTTGCACACTCCCAGTTCACCCTGACGTCCTTCTGCTGTGATACTCTGGTCAGCACCGGTCAGCTCGGCCTCCCGCTGGGTGGCTACCTCCGGGCAGGTGCAGGCACTGCTGGGGAGGCTACCTGAGAGAAGGTATCTGTGAACGTCTGTGTCTCTGCAGGTCCAGCAGGCCTGCTGGAGAGCACCTGCTCAGAGCATCCCAGCGCATTTTCCTTGTTCTTACACCAAGCCCTTGGCTCCGACTACTCAGCCTGCTCCCTCTCCTCCTGAACCAGCGTCAGATCCGTCTTGGCTTTCAGTTCACTCCACTCCACCCTCTCCGTGGTCTCCCCACACCTACTTCATGCAAACCCCTCCTGAAACAAAATGCCTGCTGAACACTCTTCTTCTTCCACTTTCTGACAGCAAAACAACCTGTGCTGACTCCTGCAGTCAAACAATTTATATGATCTAGAAGCAGGATTTACAAATGTTCTCACATTCTAGTCTAAGAGGAAGTTAAGTGCACCTTTTCTTGCTGTCTCAGAATTTTGGCAGAGGCTCTCTGTTGGAGAATCATTGGTTTCATCCACTTACAGAGAACAAAATAACAGACCTTTGACTTATAACCTCAGGCCAAGGGAGCAGGGTGCATTATGAGGACTACACAGAAAGTTCTATGTCCTGGAACTTGTGGCTATACAGGTGGATGCACACCCTCCAGGAAATATATATATATTTTAAATCTGAAGGCAAGAAGAGAGATCCATGCTGGGGCAGCACCCAGAAGCTGCTGTGAGCAGACTTCAAGCCCGAGGTCCACAATTGCTACTTCTAATCCCTACCTCTCCCTGCACCAGTCTCCTGGCCCCAATTCTGGAGGAGCTAAAAAAGGAGCAGCTGGGAGAAAAAGGATGTGAGAACAAGGAAAAGGAAGTGTGTAATGAAAGCAAGCTAAGACTAAACTTTGGGAGAGGAAGTTTATATTAGGTAGAGAAATTCGAATAATTAATCTTTTATATTGGACAACTCTGGACATTTCCATACCTAAAAATGAACATGGCTAAGGAATCCACCCTAGATTTACTCCAAAGCCTGGGAAGAACAATTCTAGTGTGAACTGGGGAAGTGAGAGAGAATTCAGTTTCTTTCTCCATATACCTTTCCGAGTTTACCTGCTTTAATAAAATAATGACAACAGTTACAAGAATATGTGTTACCTTATCACCCTGATTAGATTGTGTCTTAAGATAATTGCCAGGGTGTCTATCTACTGCAGTGAGGATGGTGGGTGCTGTTACTCACTCAGTATGGGTTGAACAATTCTCACATGACCTTTCTCTTCCCCTACGCCCTTCTCAGCTTCAAATTCTTTCTCATCTATCATGGGGAAGAGCACCATTTAGAATCAAAGCTTATTTGCAAATATGTTGATGCAGGAAATGAGATTATATTTAAGAAGATGCCTCTTGTGGATTGCTGCATGTCCTAAGGAAATCAAAATCTGGCAACAGGAAAAAAAAATAACATCAGGACAAGCAAAAGCTGAAAGCTTGTCCTGCCAGCTGCATGTGAAACGTTCTAGTTACTTCAGCTGCTATTCCAAATCCAAAATTATTTACATTATCTGATTTCCTTTCTATTCATGGATAAAACATAATGGTGTCATAAATATTATCTGGCTTGTGACAGTTTACCACTGATGCTGAACGTTTTTCAAATAGCTGTAGCTGACAGCATAAACATCTAGGCATTTCTTAGGGGTTAACTTAAATGTTTATACTTTAAAAGCAAATTCATCTCCCCTCACATTCATCAGGCGTCTTGTACAACATATGCAACTTTACTTTCTGCTGCTGCATATCACACTTAAGAATTTTATATTTAATAAAACATAAGTAATATTTTAAAGCCACTGGTCAAAAATAAGGCAAATATGATCATAAGGCTACCAAGTCACACATATTTCCACCAAGAAAAAAATACCTATTTTGTCCCATAGAAAAGATGTTCTAGGGTAGAAAGGAGGGAAGAAGAGAACATTTTTAAGGCAGAAGAAAATGAAAACAAATCCTAATGTCAAGGCAAATGTCTGTCTCACTGTAGTATAAATCCTGGGACCACTTTGGAACCCAAGCCAGTTTGCCTCTAAATACTTCCAGAGAGGATAAAATAAATTAACATTTACTGGCTACAACTCCCTAGACGTCCTATAAATACCCTCCTTAATTCCCTTCCACAACACTTCATGATTATCCTGTTATATAGACAAAAAACTGAAGCTGAGAGAGGTTAAAGGAAAATGCCAAGCCCATAGAGTTTAACACGAAGTTACTGCCCTTTGTATTCTTCAGAGGAGACATGGCTGCAAGGTCTTGGAAGTCCCAGAAAGCCCCATGAGTCAAAGACTCTTAGGATTTTCTTCTCTCTGTGACATGAGAAAAAATAAGAACCCCCTGAAACCAACCCATTGCTCCTGCGTGGAATCCAATAAGAGGTAAGTACAACAGAACAGAGAGGGCCACACAGGTGAAGACTCTCTGACAGCTGATCACATTCCTGATTTTGAGTGTAATATATCAGAAGCTTGCCTCAGTTTCTCTGAGCTTCTGACTTTTCCCTAATCTGACTCTGATTTATTCTTGGTGTAAAGAAATTCCTGCTCAACCTTTGTGTCTTTTCAAATTAAGAAGCTGGTTCCTCTACGACCTGTCCTACATGTTATGAATTATCTTCCTCCATCACTTTTCAGAACATTGCACAAGGACTGACCACAGATCATACCTGAGTATGTCATGATCTAAAATAATGAGCTCATATTACATAAATCTGATCAGCTTTTATTCTTCTGAAGTATCTTTTTTTATGCAAGATATTTGTTAGTACCTTCAGTCTCAAAAACTAATTGGCATAGAACCAAAAACTGGAAGGGGAAATTTTTCTTCATGTATTTGCTAAGGGTGTTGAATTCCTAAAATGTGCTGCACAGGTACTATCAGGGGATCTACCCCACTGCTGGGCTACCAAGATTTATGACTGGACTACCATGATTTATGCAGATTTTATTTTATATGTGTATGCCTTAGTTATATTACAGCTAATGTGTTTTATTTTTCTTTAGGAAAAAAATATAGATCACTTATATTTAAAGCTTAAAGTAATTCTGAAGACCATCTAGCCCCAAAACAAGGTCTTATGGGGAAAAGTTTAAGTTGCTTGGTCAATATCTCTTTAAAGAGGTGAAATGAGAGGACAGGTTTCTGAGTTCTGGGGGTTTCCATAGATTCTCTTATAGTTAAAGGATGATTTTTTTTAATTAATTGGCTTTTGTCTTAGAGATTATTTCCTGTTAATAGTTTACCATAAAACTACTTTTCAGACATTTGAAAAATTATATCAATTATCATCAATTTAAATTATGCTGCTTAACTGTTGATGTTTTTTTTCTTCCTATCTTTTAAAATCTTTACTGATTTAATGCCAGAATTTAGAATTATGCCTAAACGCTCAATGAATATTGAATACAAATCAATAAGATCATTCTTTGAACTCTGATCTAGCCCAACAAAATATTACACATGCCACTTAGAAACTGCCCTTTGGTATAATTGACCCTAACTAAGTTGATTGAAACAATATTATACAAAAAATGTTTGGGACTATAATATCCCCATGAAAATAAAGGAAAACAGCAAGCATAATGTCTTTTAAAAAGCTGTACATAATATCCAACTCTCAGAGCATCATTAGATTGTATAATAATAAAAATAACAGCCCATGTAAGGAGTGTCTGCTACATGTCAAGTATTTTGTGAGTTCCTTTGTATGTTTATCACCTAATAGAGTGTTCAAAGCTACCTTTATGGCAGACACTATTATCGTTCTCTACATTAAAAGTGAAGAAACTGTGTTAAAAGTCAGAAAACTAATAGTGCTTGGAAAGTAACCTGAACTTGGGTCTTTCTTGCTCCAACACATATAAGGCTATACATTGTTGTCTTACTAAATTGATTTAAAAATAGATAAATGAAAATAAAAACAAGAATAGTTCTTATGAATTACTCATTTCCTTTGTGACTTATCTGCCTTTTTGGAAAGTTTCGTTTACTTACAAAAATTACACAATACTTAAAAGATGAACACAAGATAATATTAAGCTTAGAACAATTAGTAATGATAAAGAATACTGCAGTACTAATTTTGTTAACTTTTAATTTTCCTGAAAATAACATTATAAATCAAATGGAAATAATAATTTTTTAAAACCCTAACTCATTTAAACACTTCATTCCAATTGGAACCTATTGTATAGTCACAATTCAGAGAACAGCAGCCTTCCCAGTTAACTCTACCCAAGACTCTAGTTTCTTAGGTAAGGAAAATTCTGGCCCAGTATGGAATGCTAACTTTTTATCACAAATTTATGATTTAACATCTTGGTAATGATGGTAGAAAATAGTAGTCAATAGCTTGCATGATGTGCATGACAAAATACTAAAGAATTAATAAATGAGATACACATTACCATTATAAACGTATAGTCTATGTTTAAACTATATTCTTTTTTTCCTATACTTTTCTGGGGTGGTATGCTTAACTCAACATATTAGAAATAAGTTCATGTAATGTATTTTAAAACTTTATAAAAAGTTCTAGGTCATGTGGAAAACTTGATCTGTGACAGCAATTTGGAGCATTTGCTGTATTAGATATTAAATATGCGACAGTCATCAAAACAATGTAGCTTTCAAGGCAGAATAAATGGATGACCGTAAAGGAGTTGACCCCCAAATTAATATAATATAAAGATGGGATTTATTTTAAATCAATGAGGGAATGTATTTTATTCAATAAAAAAATGTAGAAAAAGTAATTCACAGATTTTTGGTGAGAAATGAGTTAAATTATATTCTCATAAAATTCTCCATACTAAAATAAAATGCATACACGTCAAATATTTTAATCTTTTAAAAAGTAGAACTATAAAATAACTAGAAAAGATTTGTAGCAAATACCTGTAATGATCTTAGATAAGTACAGCGAATATCCTCTTGAAAATAGTAACAAAGAAAAAAATGACAACAAAGGCCTAAACTTATATGGAAAACAATACCTTTAACTACTGAAAAATTCACAGCTTAAATAGACACACAATAAAAAGACTCCTGGCTCGGCACCACATACACATGAACTGGCGGGTTCGAAACCAGGTGGGGCCCGCCAAACAACAATGACGGCTGCAACCAAAAAATGGCCGGGCGTTATGGCGGGCACCTGTAGTCCCAGCTACTTGGGAGGCAGAGGCAAGAGACTCGCTTGAGCCCAGGAATTGGAGGTTGCTGTGAGCAGCGATGCCACAGCACTCTGTCCAGGGTG